>OVBE01007907.1:0-17892 GCA_900406425.1 Iberis pinnata
CATAATTAAACTTAAGTATTTGCTAGACAATGGATTAGCAAATCTATGTTTATCAATTCACACTCAAGCATAAACCAGTAATTAACTATGACAATGTTGGAACGACATATCTATGCGCCAATCTAGTCTTTCACTCTCGAATGAAGCATGTTGCACTAGATTACCACTACATCAGAACTCAAATACAATCATGCCAACTCAAAGTCACACACGTATCCACAAAAGACCAGCTTGCAGATGCTCTCACGAAGCCACTAACTCGATCTCCATTTCACAACTTCACACACAAGATTAGAGTGTCTCCACCCCCTCCATCTTGAGGGGGCATATTAAGGATTAGTATAAGGCAACTAGATATTGTGTATATACTCATTAGAAAACTGCCTCTGTATATAAACACTATGTGTACTCTTCTGTCAATATCAATTTATATAATCTTCTATATCACTCTTACACTTAGTTAAAATCCATAACTTGAATTGGATGTTGCTTCTGCTACTAGCTTTGTAGCAGCAACATAAAACCAGTAACTCCAACCGAAAACCTGCAACTATTCTTAGTTCTTTGACTTGCTTCGAGTGAGATACTTTCAGATTCACCTAAATGAGTCTTACAACTCCTTCTTCACTGATTTGTGCGATCCATGTCCTTGGATTATTCTTGAGACACTTATGTCTCCACCAACTTTCTTTGCATCTGTTGAAACACAATGATACTATGCAAAGACAAAGTCTTATGACCTTTTTTGTTCTTCATTACATACTAAGAGCTCATACTTTGTTGTTTCTCTTAGGAAATTACTTGTCTCTACACAACCAAGCTCTACCACAGATAAGACCATAAACACTTAAAATATGTTAGAGCTTTACAACTCCATCATCCGAAAATCCCATCCTTTCTTTGCTTCTTTCCATTCTCCTTTTTTCTTTAGTTCTTTTCTCTCTTAGATCTAGATTTGTTGCTTCTTCTTTTCTATTTCACCTTGAGAGACTATTTCTTCTTGAAGTCTCAGCCATCTTCAATGCTTCCCTCTTAACTAGACCCTTATATTACCCACGAGATTCTCTTTTCATGAGATATGACCTCTAGTCTCATGACACTTTCATATATGCACTTCATCTAACCATAATTTTATAAAGGTGTCTCCTTTAACCACAAAGCTTGAAGCTTTTCTTCTTAAACTTTTTTCTTTCTTTCCAAAGCACACACCTTTCTTCTAAAGCTTGAAATTTTATGACAAAGCTTGAACCTTTCTGCTGAAAACTTCAAAGTTTTGACAAAGGTTGAGCCTTTCTTCGCCAACCAAGGGTTTGATACCAATTTTTGATGTTTATACCTCCAAATTCCTTAAGCTTTCTTGCTCTTTAACACACAACATGAACTTAAACTTTCTTTAGGAAGTTGTGTTTTAGAACTTTAACTCAAATGCAGAACAAACCTTAAGAGAGCATTTGCTTAAGATGATAACTATCAAGATGAGAAGAAGAGACGTAAACAGAACTTCAAACTACTTGATACAGAGATTGATATGATGCAGAGATAAAAGAGTAAAAAATGGAAGGGAGCAGACACGATTTAACGAGTTCAGCCCTCAATACGAGGAACCTACATCTTGCTGGGAATCATCCTGGAATCCACTAAATCATCTTGAAAAGTTACATATTATCTCTCACACTCACCAGAGATTACAAACCCACTTCGCCTTAGTGTTTTCCCTATGTGTTCCTTCTACTTTCTCACTCTAGCATAAACTCTTTCTTACCTCTTTCTCACCTATTTATAGAGAAAAAGTACAACAGATTTGGCCCATGCTTGCTCACTAAGTCTCGACAACTCAGCCTTGTACAACCTTCTCTCATTGATGCTTTCAAAAGATGGGTCTCGAGCTCCATCAGATAAAGCACAATGGGCATTAAATACTTGTACTGAGAACCTTCCACATGTGTTAGAGTATATACCTTTTCCATAGAAATCTTGAGATAATCTCTTTCAATTAGAGTAACTCCTTCTCTATTCTTTTGTCTAAGCCATAATCCTTAACATGTTTATTCACACGAACCATTCATCATTCACAAACACAATTCACCATTCACATAAATTATTCATCATTTACACAAACATGTCACAATTCATACGAACAATTCACATTCATCATTCAAAAACAATTCACCATTCAAAAAAAATTCATCATTCATGAAACAAAGAGTACCTAAAAACAAAAACAAGGAGTACCTATATTCAAGCATTTTTTTCTCCTCCACTCACACTTGGGCTCGAATTCGCGATGCTAGCTCGTAAACTCCGTGGTCCCGGCTGGTGTGGTTCTCTCAAGGTACCCCTCGCCTCTCATTCATCATTTGGCTTGCTTTCCAAGATCGTCTATAAACAAGATCCTACACAAGCGCTTACGACATTCACTAACCATGCGTACTTTGCGGAGAGCCACTGGAATCTCAAGACCATCTTTTCTTCGCATGTTTTTTCTCATACACAGTATGGACCATGTTCACTGGATCCCTCCTGAGCTCTCCTCCACCAAATCAACCTCGGGTCGATTCAATCCTCAAGAACTTTGTTTCCAAACAACAAATATATTAGTTTGGAAAGAACAAAACGACCGCATCCATGGACGCAGCTGCAAAACGGCAGCCTACATGGCTCGCCTCCTTCGCCAACATGTCTTCGACTGCTTGGCAGGCCTCCACTTTGCAACTACTCACAAGCTGGCCACTTTGCATTCGTGATGGACATTCATTATCACGATACTGGATTTTACTAAAAAGGCTTGGTAACAACATGTACTATTTTTTCTATAGCTTGCTTATCACCCAACATCCTTTCCCATACCTAAAAGCTACTCTCAAACACTCTTTGCTTTCATTTTTAGTTTCTTCATGCTTTCTCTACCATTTATGTTTATAACCCAAACATTTGATTTTTTTTGTTGATAATAAAGTTTTACATTTCAACAAAAAATAAAAAAAAAATATAAGACCCCTTTTAACGAATAATAAAACATTTTAATACTTTTTTACCCAATTTATCAATCATTATTGACGAATAACTAACATAATGGTGAAAGAACTGCTAACGTTTTATTTAGAAAAAACAACAAATAATGAAATTATAATCGGTTTTCATCTAAGATATGGTTTCTAGAAATTAGGCACTATACATGAAAAGAAAAAAGAAAAAAGAAAATAGCCACTATACTATACTAAAATTGGTTTTCAAATACTGAAACCCCATAATATATAATATTTGGAATTTAAGACAAATGTTTCTTCTAATACACCATATATAGGAACGGCCTTATACTTACGTTGCAAAAATGTTCATAGCAATTATTTTGCCAAAAATAACATGAGCACGAAATTCTATGTTTTCCATATAAACAATTTGGAGAGTCATTTACACTTCAGCTGAGCCTACTTGGAAGTAATTAAAAGCAAAAAGTAAAAAAAAAAGGGCTTCCCATGTTTTATTTGTCATATTCGTAATAAAAATGCATTGTAAATAGAACAAGACGTGACTTATATCCACTTCCTAATACAGTAAACTACGTAACTCAACCAAACACGTTTTAGGTGAGAGATCAATTGTACCAAAAAAGGCACATTACTGAACTTGACAGGCCGCAAAATTTGACCTTCGAAAACCACAAATAGTAACAGTGTCACTTTTAATAATTTATCTTCAAATAATGCGGTAAAGTTTGGATCTACAATGTACTCTTTTTTTTAGTTATAAATATTTAGCATACTAAGTATCTCATATTCATAGTTTAAGAAATAGAACAGAGAAGATGAAGTTGTAGATTTACATAAAGAAAACGCCGTCCACTTTCATAAAAATGAATAATTTCTAAATCAACTTTTATTTAATTCTTCTATATAGTACATTCTAGAATCTAGAGTATTGAGTGAATAAAGGACATATATCACAATCACATACTTTCTTAGCCACTCCAATTTTAAAATAAACCATAATTAATAGTAAGAGTATAGAGATTTGGAAATTTCTGGAAGAAAAACAGAGATGAGGTGGAATAATCGTCTAAATAACAATAACCGACCAACGTAGCTAAAAACGATAAGAATATCGCAACGTGGATTCATTATAGCCATAGAAACTGCATCTTCTATTGGAGAGAGAATGTCAATGATTCAATACGTTACGTGGCACTATATGAGTGGTTGGGCGACCAGAGGGCTGTGCTTAGTTGGATTTCATCCAAATGGACGGCTATGATTCGTTAGTCGGTCTCAAGGCGTGCAACTACTCACGTGTTACTTTTTTACATGAATTCGATTCGACCTTGGTGGAATCTTGGCCCCTCCAAAACGACATCGTACTTTAACATGAACATAGATGATCAATTATGTAATCGATTTCTTGAGGCCCTTCCTGTTTTTGTTAGTAATGTTGAATCCTACTATAAGGTTTTGGCTCACACTTGTTTCACCAAGTTTAATAACCTAACCCGTTTATTATATGTATAACTATTACATTTAATTTGTCTCTATATATAAAGTCGCATTACAATTTCTTTTCAGACATATGCTTTCTTCGGATTTTTATTTATTTGATGTTAAAAAAAGTAAAAAATTCGCCATTAGTGGGTAAAAGGAAAAAAACATTAGTGTAGAGAGCATCAAATTAAGAGAAAATTTTGTTATGTTAATATTATAAAATAATCAATTAATCTTATATATTTGGGTTAAGATATGCAATAGAAAGAAAATAAGAAGAGTTATGTTATAGAATATTTTTATGTGACTATAATTTTATTACTATTAATACTTTAATGAATTGGAGGGTATTTATTTTTTATTTGTTTACGGTAATTTTTTTATATTGACATGGCTATGAGTGATAATCGTGAAATGATAATAGTACAAATTTCTTCCACCCTCAGCTATATAAATTGTTTGAGAAGTGATTTTGGTCAAATACTTATACACATAGTTACGTGAAGTTAATTTCGAATAAAAAAAATAGTATAAAAATATATAATTGACCACTTAACTAATATGATTTATCTAGTATTGAGATTTGTAAAACATGAAAAAGGACAGGCCAAGGTATTATAAGACAAAAAAGAAGAGAGCATCATAGATTATAATTGGGGTCGGTCGATATGAAAATGACATTTTGGTGATGGGGCGGCAAGGTTATAAGTCATAAACCTCCATTATCAACCAGACAAATATAGCAAATTTCAAATGACATAAAAAAGTCTTAATTAAAATATTACAGAAAGTTGTGGTTCTGATAGCTCTCCACCATCACCACTACTGATTGGTATACTATTACTAGAGCAGATAAAACTCTACCTTAAACAAGTATATACTAGTGGATAGAAAGTTCTGTCTGATGATATCATAAACTAACTAATCCCATATCTGTTATGTAATTACCGATGCATGTTGAATGCAACTAGATCATATTCTGTTGTTACTGACTTTGTTCAAAGTATTACAAATTGATAACGTAAGTACTTGATTAAATTCATCCAAAATTGAGTCAATTAAAATTCAAGATATACATTTTTAGGCTGGCTACTTAGATATTCAATGATTGGAATAATAATATATTAATTCAGGACAGCTAGCTAGCTTATAATTGTTTCGTGAAAGAATAAATTAATTAGCTAGTAAGCTTTACAAATAATCATAATCATAATCAAAAACCCTAGACATACGATAACATATAATATTATTATTCTTTAATTTTTAATAATAAAAAAATATACATGCAAAATAACAAGAGGAACTCTCACTATAAAAACAGAGTAGATGGTCTTCCCACTAACCACACAACTGTGAACAAAGTAAAAGTCATTTCTTAGCAAAAGAAAGAAATTCACTTAGTGATGGGGAAGGACGTGGAAGCTGTTACCGGAGAAGGGTTTCAAACAAGAGACTATCAAGATCCGCCTCCAGCGCCACTGATTGATCCGGAGGAGTTGACGAAGTGGTCTTTTTACAGAGCAGTCATCGCTGAGTTCGTAGCCACTCTTCTCTTCTTATACATCACTGTTTTGACAGTCATCGGCTACAAGATTCAGTCCGATACTGACGCCGGCGGCGTCGATTGCGGCGGCGTTGGAATCCTCGGTATTGCTTGGGCCTTCGGTGGTATGATATTCATCCTCGTCTACTGCACCGCCGGTATCTCTGGTATGAATCTTCTTCAATCTCGATTTTGGTTCAATGTTTAAATTGAAATTACATAACATTATGAATTTTGTGTTTTTTAAATAGGTGGTCACATAAACCCAGCAGTGACATTTGGACTATTCTTGGCACGAAAAGTGTCTTTGGTTAGAGCCGTATTGTACATGGTGGCTCAGTGTTTAGGTGCCATCTGTGGAGTTGGGTTCGTCAAAGCCTTCCAAAGCTCTCACTACATCCGTTACGGTGGTGGAGCCAACTCTCTAGCCGATGGCTACAGCACAGGCACTGGCCTAGCCGCAGAGATTATTGGTACTTTCGTTCTTGTCTACACAGTCTTCTCAGCCACTGACCCAAAGCGCAGTGCCAGAGACTCCCATGTTCCTGTGAGTGATCATATCCTATATAGTGCTATTAATCTTTAGCATTTTTTACAATCATATTAACAATTGGAATTAATGAAATGAAAGGTGTTGGCTCCACTTCCGATTGGATTTGCGGTGTTTATGGTGCACTTAGCCACCATTCCGATTACCGGAACCGGAATTAACCCGGCAAGGAGTTTCGGAGCAGCCGTCATATTCAACGAGAGC
Source organism: Iberis pinnata (assembly GCA_900406425.1). Taxonomy (NCBI): domain Eukaryota; kingdom Viridiplantae; phylum Streptophyta; class Magnoliopsida; order Brassicales; family Brassicaceae; genus Iberis; species Iberis pinnata. The sequence continues at coordinate 6,770 of OVBE01007907.1, forward strand.
AAGCCATGGGATGACCATGTAAGACCACATTCCACTTAACTAACTAGATAAATTGTTTTCATTATGGAAAATAAATAATTAGGTTTAATTAATTAATTTGAACAGTGGATATTTTGGGTGGGACCATTCATTGGAGCAGCGATTGCAGCATTCTATCACCAATTTGTTTTGAGGGCTTCAGGTTCTAAGTCTCTAGGATCTTTCAGAAGTGCTGCCAATGTCTAAAAAACTCTCATCCACTCTCAATAATAATAAAAATGTAACTGCAAATAGTATGTTATGTTCTCTCAACAAAAAAAAAAAAAAAATTCCAAATCAGTCACTTGCAAGTGTTTAATTTCTTCTCCTGTTTGTTATGTCTTTCTATGTGCTAGTTTTGTGGATTTTAGTTTGGTGTAACTGTTTTTCTTTTGCCAATGCCAAGTTTTTCGAGTCATTGGAATTTGAATCTATGAAATAAATTCTTATTGTGTTCCCGTTTGTGTTTTTGTTTACACTTAATGTACATTTGAAACAGAATATGCAGACAATCAACAACAGTTTCTCCATTTCCATAGTCTGCATAAGTTGAAGCTCATAGACATCTTCAAAATAAAATTTTGTCTACAACCGCACTTAGTTAAGTGGCATTTTAGGCTGCAAACATAAGAATTTGGCACAAAGACTGCCTCTGCTTTTTAGTAAACAGTAGCATCATATATAGATGGAGAAAACACTAGCTCTATGTTTGGTAAATAAATAGAGATAGTGTTCTTCAAACTGATGCTTGTATGTGGCAAGATGTATTAGACTTTATACCCAACACCTACTTTTGCGGATAGATCCAACAAAGTTGCTAAATTTGTTTTCTTTTCATTTCATTCTTCGTCAAAAGGGTCCATCAATAGAAGTTAAAATACCACATTCACAATAACAACAATTTTTTTTAGAGGGTTGGCATCTCATTTGTGTGTCTGAAACTGGCAGTCAACACCTCTATCAGCGCTAGTACCGGTTCCCAACGTCTTCTTTACTATTTTTTGTGTGTAGCTCGTTCGATTATAGGGCTTTGTCCTGGAGAGTTTGGGTGGTCATGATGAGTTAACGGTTTTGCGGTGTGTCGGTCTGTTCCTGCCTCAGACATCAATCAGAGTACCGAGCTCCTTTTCGACGGTGTGGCCTTGTTCCTTGACTTCCCATCATGTCGCCTGTGGTGGTGAGTTTCACTGCTCTTCCCATGGGTTAACTCTTCAAATATCCTTACATCTTCTTTGTCGTGATGTTGACGGTCTTTCTACTTTAGCCCTTCGTTGTTGGGGAATATCCTCATACGGGGTTGTTGAGGGGCTTCATGCTTTGCTTTTAGTCTTGAGGGCAATTTTGGTTAGTTGTATCACCTTGGTTAGAGGTGTTAGTTTTGGTTTGGTAGTCTCGCTTGGATCGATTCCGTTGTGTTGCTGATCCCTTTCAAGCTTAGCTTCTCGCTTTCGCCTTTTGATTCCTGCTATTTTTTTTTTTTTTTTGGTTTGTCTTTATGTTATACCGATTTTTTATTGAGTATTGGTTTCCTCTAGCTGTTATATATGTTGTTGATTTTCCCAACCTATTCGGATCTTTCTCCTCATCTATTATGCTGAGCCATTTAGGCAGTTTCTTGCCTCCTTCACAAAATTCATCTTTCAAATTCGGATCAAAATTTTACCAGACTTTATTTTCTCTCTACCAAAGTATATATGCTTTGTTTCATCTCTTCCAGCTTCAGTATGATAAATTCTTACATAAAGGGAAGACCAAGAAGAGCATCGTTCTAATTTTCATAAGTCTACTGAACTTTAGTGAGTGAGGATATGTGAAGCAAAAGTTCAAATTTTGATTGGATAGTCGTTTTGGCGAGTTCTCCTCTTTGCTTTATAGTAGTGTAGTGGTTCTATGTACTCAGTTTTGCTTTTTCAATACTAATTTGTAGATTCCCTTACTCCTGATATGTTAAATTCTATCTTCTGATATTTTAATTTTGTTAGTTAAAATTTGTGGGTTTAGATGGTTTTCCTTTTGTAAAACATTGACGGTTTAATTTCAATCCAATAGAACGTTAAGAAAAGTAAAGAAAACAACAAATAATTTTTGTATCATAAACATAAATTTTTAATTTAAATGATTAATTTAAATTATTAATTTTTTGGGTTTATGTTTATTATTTTGGATTAAAGGTTTAGTTTTGAGGGTTTGGCGTTTAATTTTTTAGATTTAAGATTTAATGTAAGGATATAAATTTTAATATTGATATTCTTGAAAAAAAAACTATACTAGGATTTGTGGAAAAAAATGTTTGATGTTAATTTTCAAACAATTTTTTTTAAAGTGATATTTGTAATGAATTTCCAAAATTAAAAAGAATTCCATAAAATACTTAAAAATTGTTCTTAAATACCATCAAGAAATTTTTACCAAATATATTACTAACTTTTTTCTTCTTTAAGAAGTACAACAAAGACAAAAAGTGATTCTTAAGGATTGAGAATTTAAATTTTTTCGGGTTTAAAATTATTAATTTGGGTTTAGTGTTTGGTTCTTAGAGGTTTAAAATTTCATTTTGGGAGTGTAGAGTTTTTTTTATTTATTGTTGAATATAAATTTTCTTATCATATTATTGGAACACAACTTCTATAAAAAAATATTTTGAGAAATGACATAAGATAAAAAAAAAAAAAAAAAAACAAAAAAGATANGATGTGTTTCTCAAGGGTTAATAACTAAGTTCTTTTGGTGTGGTAAATTATTCTTATTGTACCAACCAATTAAATTATTTTTATAATTCAAATCACCATTGATTTTAAATATCATTAAGTATACTATGGTTCTTGTTCAATTCGTTGTTGATTCGGTCAAAATTAAAATAGTTCTCTTATATTAAAGAGAAGATTTTCAAAGTACGTCTTTGGAAGTTATTGATTTTTCCTCTTACTTTTGTATTTTAGGTCTTTCTATCCTACTCCACATGAATAATTTTACAAATCATATATGTGGAGTAGAAAAAAAATAAAAGAGACAGATATAAACATTTTCAATCGTCATCCAAATTGTATAGAGAAAGAAAGACACTAAATTGAGACGTTTTGTTTTAGATAATTGATCTTGCTTTTGATTTTGAATTTATTGTTTCCTCCCTTGTTTTTCATGCATATGACTCTTATTCACAAATAATTCCATCCAATTCCCAAACATGAATTTACTTTTTCATACTATTCTCTTTAAACCCTTAAAATGTCTTCTATACCTCCTAAGAGATAACAAAGACCGAGTCGACAAGAACTCTTTTTAAACAACTTCATTTTCAATATATATATATATATATATATAAGCTATAAAAATAAAACTTTAACTCAATAAAAATAGTGGTACAAAATTATGAATGTCAATTTCTCGTGTTGCCAATTCTCTATTAGACTCGTGCATTGTGGTAGGGTACTAGGGTTACTTAATTTTTCATGTACCAAACCCAAAGTATAAGGATCGGGAATGGTAATGAAAATCACTTGTTTAGATCAACAAAATTTATTCTAACATATAAGTTATTATGCAAGAATCCAATTTATCTATTTGAACAATAATTTTTAAAATTATTCTTCTTAATATTAATAATATTATTGTAAGTGAATCAATATTTTGTGTCATGCAATATTTACTTATCTCCCTCCTTTATAATGGTAGGCACTCTCTAATATTTTTACAACATCAAGGGCTTTTCCATCACACGATATTTACGAAAATGTGAATTTCCTCCTACAAATTCGGCGATGTATAATGAAAGATATTCATATATATTCGTGATTGGCTTGGTATATTTGGAAATATCATTTATTTACACAAATCTACAATGGGACCCGCGTAGTGTCTTATCATTGGCACGTTTGAAAGCAATAGAGTGGAGTGAAACACACCAACAAAATATGCAAGCGAAGAGTTTAAATGGTACTAGTTCAGACGAATTAATACCTAAAACACAGTTTAGTCTCAGTTTATCATCATCGGTATATTTTATTGATGGATCTTGGAAACATGATGAAAATTTGTGTTGTTTGGGAAGGGTCCTACATGGCCAATCTTGTGTTGTAAAATGTTTAAGTATGTGGGGGATGAGATGTGGTGTCTCACCTCTTCATGTGGAACTGCTTAGTCTACTATGGGTTATGAATTGTCTTTTAAAAGAAACTATTCATGCTTCACTTTCGTAACAGACTAAAAAGAGCTACCAAGGATGATAGAGCAACCTCAAAATTGACCATTATAAGCATTTAAATTAACAGATCTATATAGAAAGAGGATTACAATGAAAAATTTCTGGTTATACTATCGAAAATGAGATTACAACAAGAAAGCTGACTGCCTTGCCAAGTTACAAGGACTAGTAATAGGCTTTTTCATTTGTTGATGTTTCGTTACCTACTTGGGTTGTGGATACGGATAACATATTCATTTAATCATTAGGAACTGTTATTTTATGTAAAAAAACGTATTAAGTTTAGTATTAACTAAAAACTTACTTATCAATTATTTTATGTAACTAAGGCATTACTCATGTGAAAGCATTACCCGCGTGTTCATGCGGGCTGAAATTAGTATTTTTAATTGCCGTTGTCAATTATTCTTCATTTTCTTTTGTTTATTAGTAATTCTTTTTTAACATAGTACAATTGTTGTTTTGTTTATATAACATTTACTTGATTACGTTATTTTGTTACTCCACCCTTAATAATATAATTTAAGTTACTTATTTTATTCTATAGACCAAGAGATGATATAATACTTTACAAAGAGAATTGGAAACAGAGAATGAAGAGGGAAATGTTTTACTAATTATAAGAAAATAGTCCCAAGGACTTTACATATTGTTTTATTGCGCAAAGTTTAAAATTTAAATAAATCAAAGCAAACCGAAATACATAATAACCTAAATAGATAAAATTACAATTTTAAGGTAGGGCACACACAATTTCTAGTTCTCCAATTGGTTCTTTCGAGAATCGTTTCTAAGTCCAATCCTTTAGCCAACTGCTTGAACGACGTTCCAAGGCGGCGATTACTAGAGAATACAAATCAAATGTGTGATCCTCAAACTGTATTGCATTCTCTTGTTCTCTCCACCTACAACCGAAAACTTTGCTAATCAGTTTAGGGAGAAACACCTTGTTAAAAATGGGTGGTGTTTCTTCTATACCTGATTTGTCGAAGATGTTTATTATTTTAAAGGTGGTATGTTAAGCTTCTTACTTATGATGATATATATGGTTCCATCTAACAGTCATTTTTATACTTATAATTAGTAGTTAATGTTGGTTTTTTAACAGTTTATCCAATGTTGTGCGTGGATGCTTGTTGTTATTTGATTATAGCAATTATGAATTATGTTGATTTGTTATTTGGAACAAAATACCTAGTTGTAATTGAGAGTGACAGAAAAAGTTACGGAAAATCTAAATAGAAATATTATGTTCTTTTTATGTGAATATGTTACAACGTCTTTTCTTACTTTAAATTTTATACTAAATCAGCAACTAAAATACCTATTTAAATGTCTACTATTATATTGTAATGTAGTGTTTAATTTTTTTTCTCTCCGTTTTTAGGGCTGGCATTAGCTTGTTGCAGGAATTATCCGATGATCTTTGTTATGCATCTCTTTGAAGATATTCATTCAGCTTCTTGTAAGTTTTCTGTGGTTGTTTTTTCTGTTATGTTTCTTGGGTCACATGTTATTGTAAAATTTTAGTATTTATGAAAAATAGAAATATTTTGTTCAACGTTTGCTAGACCTTGATTTTTTATTGTCTTCCACACCGTTAAGGAGCTTTAGACCAGCTGTTGATGTGACTGTAGAAAGTGTAACGTATAATTGTCCATGACTAAAAACATGTTCTTTAAGATACAACCCAACTTTTTAATTTTGACTTTGACTTTTATTAATAGTCATAACATAACAAATTCTAATGAGAAATTATCATCTTCTTAGTATAAATCATTTTGTATCTGTTGGTAAAATATTATTCTAGCTATCAATATATTTTCTCAGATATTACAGCATGTTAAGATCTCTGCCTCAATGACTCTATTTCCAAGACTTGTAACTATTAACCTTGTGCCGTTGCAAAGCCCTTTCTTTTGATTAAGATTTCTTAGTAACATAACTGGACTTCCCACTTTTAGTTTGAGTTTGTGATTTGGTAGTCCCGAATTTTAAAAGAATTTATATATTCCACTAGGTATATAGAATCTAGTTGGAAGCCTTCTTCTTCATCAACATCATTACATCATGGGTATCATCATGTGTAATTGGATCATAACTTAAATATTCCTTTAAAAGAATGTATGAATTTATTTCATCCATTGTGTCATTACATGGTGTAAGTATTGCTCGTTAATAAGGTGTTCTTTGCTTGTACCCATTTTCTCATAATATGTGTAAGTATGCATTGCAATATCTCTCACTACATTAGGGGTGGTCTTTAGTTGCAACTCTTTTGTAACATAAATGAAATCTAAATCTGCATTTTCTGAATTTGATGGGATTAGTTATGTTGATTTCCCATCACCAACTCGTAATAACCATTTGTTGAAATATTTTTCTATATTTTCTAGCCTCATGTTTTGTTGTAGAATGTAAACACTACAAGAATCTCATAAACACGAATGATTTATTGCTGTTAAAACAGTGTCTTGTGTAGTTCCTTTAGGTATCACCGGTCCAATTTGCCTAAAATTTTCTCCTAGTAAAATAGTTTTCCCGCCAAGTGGCTTTGTTTTAGCTGATGAATTCTCTAGTCACGTAATATCTTTTAATGTCATGTCTAGAGCTTCAAATACGAATCGATGAGTCATTGGTGCTTCGTCCCAAATAATCAAGTATGTCTCAACAAATAATTTAGCAAGAATCGATCCAATTTGTATATCACAAACTGATTTTTCATGAATCTTCAATGGTATTTTGAATCATGAATATTTAGTTCTCCCTCCTGGAAGTAAAAGAGAATCAATTCCTATAGTTAGTACAATTTTCTCTTAGATCATAATTTATTTATGATAGCTTCCCGTCCCTCTACGACCAAGTAAAAAAAGTTCATTTGTTAGTTTCTATAGATTTAATAACATCGTTATATATATTTTTGTTCCTTTTTAAGAATTTAGATAAATGGCGATGTTCTTCTTCCTCTTGAGCTACATTGTATCTTCTCTCTTATGATATAAGTGAGTTACTCAAACCTTTCAGTATGTTATAATATGGCAATGACATATCTTCGTAGTCTTTTTATGATTTATCACTTTGAAGAAACAACTTTTCCACTTCTACCAATACATAGTTTTGAAGATCCTTTTCTGAAATTTGTATTTCGTCAAATTTTAATAGCTTTCTTTGGATATATGGTATATCTTCATCTAAATATTTCCAACACTAATTCCAAATTTTTAGTGGACTCCCAATTTCACAATACAATAGTAGTGTGACAAAATAATTTTCTTAGTTGTTTTGGTGTTGTCCAGTCAGATGTTTTCTCTATAGTTCGTGTCATTCTTTATCATCATCTAATAACCCACTAACATAGCAGGCTTGTGTAAAAGTTGGTTGCACAATGTTGTTTACTATTTTAATTTCCTCAAAACTTTTGGGCATTTTCACTATATTTAATAGTATTCGAAGATAATACAATTCTCCAGTAGTTGAATCTATATGCACATGTCTTCCTATTGTATGGCATTTCCATAAAAACATTGTTGGAAACTGCACATATATTAGTTTTTGTGCTTCTTGAAATTCTTGATTAGCTTTCATGCACCTTGTGAACATAGTAGCACTTATATCACACCTCCTTACTATATTTTGTAAATTGTATGATTCATTGAAGATAAAGCTTTGTTGGTTGGGTAGATTGATTGTGAGCTTATGCATAGAAGGGTTTCGGTAAATTATATCGAATGCAAAAATTCGCCACATTGCCTCGTATGCTGACAAATATCTACACTCTAAGTAATTACTTATTTATTTTACCACATGAATATTGCTTTTATCTTCTTCATGCTGGTTATTTTGCATTTGTTCTTTTTCAACAACTATAGTTACATTGTCCACTCCTTTATTAATGTATTTAAATAAGTATTTGATTGCTTTTGACCCATTGCACAACTCAACATTTATAAATGTCTTGTATTTTTTGAGTAAGTTGATGTTATGAGGAATAAAAAACTTGTTGTCGAGATGGACATTCCCTTTTATAACATATTTCATGTTGTAATTGTGATGGCGATAAGTGAGTTGACTATATTTGGTTAGAGTTTTCGTCTCGTTGTATCTTTTAGGGAATTTTTTTAGTGCATATTCCCTTTTTCATGCAATGTGAAGTAAGACGATCTTGTCCACATGTGCCATGCATCATGTATTGCTTTACTAATTCATACGCCTCTGGATTATAATTTGCATCAGGAATTTCTTATGAAATAAAATCATCAATTTGTGACGGAGTTGGGTTTGTGTATTCATTTTGTAGCCACAAGAGAAGATGCACATGTGGTAGTCCTCTTTTTAAAATTTTATTAAATCACTACAAAAATAGGTAACTGTAGACTATTAAAATTAAAATATTTTTTGTTTTATTGTGTTAGTTGGTAATATAGTATGTATATTAACATTGAAAAGATGTTTCAGAAACTATGATATAACGTACCAACTTTTGGAACTAATCTAACTGCTAGATATATTCCTTCTTTTATTTCATATTTGTACCTTGTTGTTCTAAATATTTGTGTTAACTTATTATTGGCATCCAACATAAGCATCAAATCTTGAATAATCTTTTTGTTAATTTCTTTTTTGTATTTTTTACTTGGTATATCATTTAATCTATTGTGTACTTCATTTTTGTATCAATAATGTACAGTTGGACAAACTTTGGTGAGTTTTCTTCTCTAGGCAATAATGAGCCTATGCTTTGATAATTTTTTGTGAATTATGTAGTAATATGGTCTTATTGATGATTTCAGTGACTTGTAAATTTTTGCACCCATTGATGTCATAGCAAAACTTGAATTTATTATTCATATATTTTTCTTGTAATATGTTGAATGTAATAGCAATTTTTGAAGAATTACGAGTCTTTGGAAGTGTTACAAGGCCTTGTTGGCAACAAATAAAAATTAATATTTTTCCTCCGTCTTTGGATTTACCAAAACTTTATGATTTCTATACCAAAACATCACATGTGGGTATCATCATATGTATTTTTAGCTAAATTTACATAAATTTATACATGTATACTTCATTATTAGTTTATGCATGGTCATTTGAAAATATTATATGACTAAATACTTTATTTTTGTTGTTGTAGAGATTTTCCAAGAGGCAACAATAGCTAACCTTGTACAAAATTTTCTTCTTTTTTTGCACGTAAATAACTTTTTAGATTAATAGTGTCATGTTCAATTTCTTACTAATTATTAAATAATAATATTTTAGTTCTCAAAGAATACTTGAAACATTATTTGCTTTCCATTATTTCTTGTCTCCTCTTTCTAGCAGCACTACATTCATCTACATATCAAAATGAATCAACATTTCACATATGTCTATATTAATATTAATAAATAATAAACCCACCAAAAACTTAAATAACTTGTTCTAAAACCATATAATTTAGCGAATTTCTTATCAGCTCGTTATATAGAGTTAAATTCACAAATGTGTTCTCAAATCAAGTCGCTTCAAGTTGAAAATTTTGATAACTGCTATGCAAAATTACTTACACCAAATAATAAAAACCATTTAACAAACGGTTCGATTTAGATATGTATTCTTTCATTTTTTTGTTTAATAATGTAAACGATGTGATGGTTCATGTATACATTGATTCTAGTCTTTATAGTTTGGTGGTTATATTTTGAATGTTTGCAACTTATGTCAATGTGTGAGTCAAATTTTTATTATTATAAATTAGTTTGTTTTATTTAAAAAACTTGGTCACTGCTAATTAAAAATTTTAATTTAACTTAATTAATGAAATAGAATCTAGTACATATAAGAAAATCACAAAAATTATATTACAAATAATATGAAATTGAACCATATTCTTTGATAAAAAATAATTATTTCATAATTAATTGGTCAATATTATAAAGTACACTATACCTAACAATTGAACAATGATTATTGCATTACAATTAGTGAATTTTATAGCATGAAATCTATTATTAATAATATTAATATAATCTAATTTAAATATTGTAAGTACTTATATTTAAGGTAATAAGTATAGTAGGTAAAAATCATAAAGATAAAAATTATTAAATAAATTTAATTTTGAATCATATTACATTTCATTGTGTGAAGACGAAAATACAAATTACTATTATTAGTTTGTATTTAGTTTCAATAGTTTTTAGTGAACTTTAGAGATATTTTGTAACTTTTATATATTATGAATGACATAGATTACAATATTTTTTTGTCAAAATAGATTATAATTTTAAATGATTATTTTGATTAGGGAACAAATTTATTATTTTGGAGTTATTTGTTAATTTTATTTAGCATAGATTTTTGTAATGTTGCTCGATAAAAATCTTAAGGCATGTGTCTTTTTCATGTCGACTCGTTTATAGTAAGATGATTTAAAAACAAAAATTGGACAACATAATATTTAGAAGTAGTTAAGTTTTAATTATTTGAAAATATATTTTAATTAGTATAGAGCAGAACAACTTGTAAATGAATTTAAGCTAACTTTACATAAAACTATCTTAACAATTATTAAATACATTACAAATTAAGTTATGCAAATTATACGTAAACAATAATAATCTTACATTGATTTAATTTAGAACGAGTTTCCTAAAATTAAAATAAAGAGATGTGTGGTTTAATATTGTGCATTTTCTTCTTGTATTACGTCATGCATGTGTTTCCGTCTTTTTCCAGGATCTCTACTTCCCATTTTAACTTCATAAACTTTGTGTGATTCTTCTTTTTAGTTCTTTTGCCATAACGTTTGCTAATTTTTCGAGCCTCCTTGTTAATATCCTTCTCTTCTTTAACAATCTAAACGATCCCACATTCTTTCATTTGAGAAATATATATATATATATATATATATATATATATA
>OVBE01007908.1:0-17888 GCA_900406425.1 Iberis pinnata
ATCCTCCATCATATGATATGAGAACTATTTCACTTTGACCAAAATAAAATATATGTAATGATCAATTACATAGATTTATTTTTGCATCATAGGTTATTGAGCCAATGCTCATATACCTGAACCAACATATAAACCAACACCCGGATCCGAGCACTACTCGATTCGGTGCGCGCGCATAAGGTTTAGTATGTGTTCACTCTTTTCTCCATAACNAGGTTTAGTATGTGTTCACTATTTTCTCCATAACAAAGTTTTGAACTCCTCCATTAAATGTATATCCGATTTGTGCTATACAAGCACCAAAATTTAGACAAAAACATTTCTTACTCAAACTAACTCTAATTGAGTAAATTTGAGTTCCAACAAATGTTGTCATTCTTTTGATTTTTATGTATTTTTTCACCACACTCCTATCTATATTTGCAAGTTTAATATATTAACTAAACTAAATATACTACTAAGCTATGCCATTGAAAATTAAGAGTGTCCACAAAATATTTTAATATCCAGGTTGAATTGTTTACGTACAATTTTAAATCAATAAACTAAACAATTATATTACTTGTTAAAGTATATTTTTATTTTATTTTATAGAAAAATATCATTTTTTTCCAATAAAAATTAACAATGATTTATAACGTATAATACATATATCACTATTAAATAATGCATTATTTGTCTTTGTATATTGTAAAAAGGCTATTTACTATGCAATGGATGAAAACTTTGCAATTGCACTTTTTATTACAAAGACTAAAAAAATACAATATGATTTTTATAATAGTTTAACAAGGGGCATTCTCAAAAATATCGCAAAAAATTAGGTTAATTCCAAAAATACCGCACACTCTTAAAAGTTCCAAAAATACAACAAAAATGTTATTGTTTTAAAAATACCACAAAATTGAAATAACTTTTACACTTCAAATTTAAATCCAAAACCCTAAAAACCAAACCCTATCCCCTTAAAAACTAAACCCTAAACTCTACTTAGTGAACTTAAACCCAAAATTTTAAATTCTAAACTCTTAAAATTCACTTTTATGTTTGTGATATTTTTGGAATATTTCAGAGTGTGTGGTATTTTTGAAACTTTTGAGAGTGTGTGGTAGTTTTGAAATTTGAACTTCTTTTGATGGTGTTTCAAGTAATTCCTCTTTTAACAAATATGTATACGTTTTTAATTAACAATTATTTCAAACACAAACATCAAGGAACACATAAAAAAATAAATTACAGTAAACTTGCATATTAAAAATAAATGATAAATTATGTAGGCATTACAAAAATATAAAATATAAATAATTGAACGATTTATATAAAACGATTGACTTTTTCATCTTCAATAATTTATTTTAGTTAAAAACGTTAGTATACTATTTAAAGTTCAAACATGATTAAAAGACATATATATATATATATATACACTACTGTAAACATGTATTATGTATTTAAATGTTATTCTCAAATATCAAAATGTCTCTGAGTGCGATTTTTTGGGCGATATGCCTGTTCGTCGATAACTTCCAAAAAGTTGATTTTCAGAGTGGATTTCGTCGGTTCTCGACGGTTTTGTTGGCGGTTTCAGCCATGGATTTCGGATGCAATTGTTCTGCAGTTATCGGGGTTTACTTATTTAAATTTTGGAAATACAAGTTTCAACAAAATTTTCGTCTGCTTCTACAACGAGAAGAAATGTATGGCCGCGTTCGTCAACAATTGCAAGAAATCAAACTGGGTCTTGATGATCCAATCATCGAGATGCAGCTAGATTTGTGTATCGAAGCTGTGAACGAAACCCGGTTTTGCCTGCTTGGTAAACCAGTGAACCCGCAGAAACAAAATCTGCGTGCGATGATGATCACATTGCCTCGCCTTTGGGGTTTGAGAGATGAAGTCACCGGACGTATCGTTGCTAATCAGATGATTCAATTCCTATTTGATACAGAGGAGGCTTTGCTATCGGTGATGCGGCGTGGACCGTGGTCCTTTAGCGAATGGATGGTGTTGCTAAAGCGTTGGACTCCTCAAATTGATGCTGAAGAACCTGATTGTATTCCCTTTTGGGTACAAATTAGGGGGATCCCTCTGCAGTATCTGACTGCCTCGATGATCATCCAAATTGGTCGCCGAGTTGGTACTTTCCTCGACACTGATTTCAACGGAGAAGGGGTTATTCATGTCAATTATGTTCGTGTCCGTATTCTGAAGAACATTGCTAATCCACTGAAGTTCCAGCGTATTTTCCAATTTGGGGATGAGACTTGTCCTGAAGTTCTGGTATGAGAAGTTACACAGATTCTGTTTGGCTTGTGGTTTGATGAGTCATGACATTGCAGTCTGTCCTACTGCTGCACATGTTCCCCATGCGGACTCATTGGGTGATGATGATGACGAGGATCCCTCTGAAGATGTTGATCTTCCCTCTGATGGTCCGGTCCTTGGTGGGCCAAATCCTGCATTGCTCGGGAATGCCTCTCCACCAACTGACTCTGCAGGCGATGATTTCCCTACTGCTGGAAATAAAAAGCGTAAGCTTTCTCCTAGTTCTAATCCGATGCTAATGTGTTGTGATATGAAACAAGTATTGGTGGTTGAAGATTTTTCCGAGAACACTTTGAAGCGTCAGAGGCACCACACAGAATCTTTTGAAGTCAGGAACTGGTTCATTGCAAATGATGGTGGAAGCACATCTAAGGGGGTAGCGGATTCAGAAGATGCTACCTGTGCTGATGGTTCGGTGGGCCATAAGCCATTGAATTCTATATGAATACAACATTTTGGAATTGACGGGGGTTGAAAGAGTTCCCGGTAATTCGACGTCTCAAAGAGTTGACTGCCAAGTTTTCTCTAGACATACTCTTTCTAATTGAGACAAAAAATAGTGATTCTAGAGTCCATCAAGTAGCGTCTTAATTAGGCTTTGATAATTTAGTTTGTGTATCTCTACATGGTCTTAGTGGTGGTCTAGCCCTCTTATGAAAAAAGACGTTAAATGTGTCTTTTACATATATGGATGCTAGAACCATGGATGTAAAAATTATTAATAATAATAATAATAATGGTATTTCCTTTTACTTGTCTTGCATATATGGCCACCCAAATCCTAGTTTCCGACACTTATTGTGGGAAAATTTAGAGCATATTTCTGCCACTCGACAAGCACCTTGGCTTCTAATGGGGGACTTTAACGAGATATTAGATAATTCCGAAAAGATTGGGGGCCCTTAGCGCCATTCCTGGACTTTTACTTCGTATCGGAATATGGTGCATACTTGTCGTCTGAAAGATATGCCATTCTCTGGTAATAAAATGTCCCGGTCTGGTAAGTGCCGAAATTATACAGTGCAATGCTGCCTTGATTGTGTGATGAGCAATGATAGTTGGCAAGCTTTGCTCCCGGCTTCTACAACTACGTTTATGGCTAAGACATGATCTGATCATCGATTTGTGTTGTTCTAGATTCGGCAATCTACTGAGACACAACGAAAATTGTTTCATTTTGATAAGAGGTGTGTCGTTACGGATGGGTTCAGTGACGTTATTCGCAGAGGTTGGCATTCATCTGGTTTTTGTGCCTCACTATATAATAGACTTTTAGCTTACCGTCGTGAGATCTCTCTCTGGAAATCTCATCATCCTCGTAATTCTTCTGTTCGTATCATAGAATTTACGGAGCTAATTGATCAGGCTTTGATTGATCCTCGTGTTTCAACAGACCGGATTTCTTGTTTATATAAGGAATTACAACAAGCATATTCTGATGAGGAGACTTATTGGAAAACTAAAAGCCGGTATCAGTGGCTTAAGGAGGGTAATCGGAACACCCGATACTTTCATGCTGTCACTAGGAATCGGGTTGCTCGTAATCGCCTAAGTTCTATTCTTTCAAGTCAGGGTCACGTTCTTTATGGTAATAAGAAAATTGGCGAAGAAGCTGAAGCTTATTTCACCCGCCTATTCTCTAATTCGGGCAGCCACCAGGTTTATGACATCTTTGATGGCTTCTCATCCAGGGTAACTGACTCTGATAATACTTAACTAGTTAGTGATGTAACTGACAAGGAAATAGAGGATGCGGTTTTCTCTATTGGTGGGGACAAAGCTCCCGGCGCAGATGGTTTTCCAGGTAACTTTTATCACTCGTACTGGGATGTCATTAAGGCGGATGTTATCTCCTCTATTCACCTATTTTTTCGGGATGGTATTTTGGATCCGGGTTTATCACACACTCATATTTGCCTTATTCCCAAGATTGCATTGCCTAAGAAAATGGATGACTTTCGGCCAATTAGTCTTTGTACTGTTTTTTACAAAATTATAGCTAAAATACTAGTGGCTCGCCTCAAACCGATCTTATCTAAATTGGTTAACCCGGAACTGGCAGCTTTCATCCCAAGCCGTTATATTACAGATAACATTGTTATGGCCCATGATATCTTCCATTCGTTAAAAACCGATCATACGTTAGCTACTAATTATATGGCGGTTAAAACCAATATTATTAAAGCCTACAATCGGGTTGAATGGGACTTCTTGGAAGAGGTTCTTCGTCGGCATGGTTTTCACTCTAGGTGGATCTGTTGGGTTATGAAGTGCGTTCGTCAGGTTACTTATTCTGTTTTAATTAATGGTTGGCCTCATGGTCATGTTACACCACATCGGGGTCTTCGCCAGGGAGATCCGTTATCACCGTACCTCTACATCTTGTATGCCAATGTCTTAAGCGTCATGTTGCATCGAGCTCAGAGTTGTGGTTTACTAAATGGTATTCAGCTCGGTCGGACCGGTCCGTCCATTACGCACCTGCTCTTTGTCGATGATTCTTTATTTTTATTTTGGGTAATTGTTCCAATGTTTTCCATCTCAAGAAGTTGTTTAATGAGTATGAGGCAGCTTCTGGTCAACAGATAAATTATTCTAAGTCCTGCATCACTTTTGGTGGTCGTGTTTTTGACTACCAACGTACGACCATAGCTAATACTCTAGAGATTCATCGGGTTGGAGGTAGTGACAAATATCTCGGTCTCCCTGAACGGATTAATCGTTGCCAACCTGCTGCCTTGCGGTTAATAATTCAGAAACTCCAGGCTAAGATTCATGGTTGGGAGCAGAAATTTTTAAGCTCTGCAGGTCGTGAAGTCTTGATAAAGGCAGTTGCGAGTGCGCTCCCTATCTACTACATGAACTGCTATCAGTTACCTCTTCAACTCTGTAATCAGCTTAATTCAATTCTTAGTCGCTTTTGGTGGGGCGGTACTGCAGCTAAGAGGAAAATACATTGGCTCGCTTGGTCCAAATTATCGTTTTCTAAGGCTTCGGGTGGCTTAGGATTTCGTGAGTACATATGCTTCAATCAAGCTCTTTTGGCTAACCATTTTTGGAAATTATACCATCGGCCTCAAAGTCTTGTGGTTCAATTGCTTAGTGGGAAGTACTTTCCTTATGGTGATATGCTCTCGGCCACTAGTCGGAATTCCTCATATATATGGCATTCTCTTCTGTTTGGTCGCCAACTGCTTCTTAAGGGACTCTGTCATGTGGTGGGTAATGGCAATAATATTTGTCTTGGCGTCGATCCGTGGCTGCCTACCTTGCCTCCTCGACCTGCCTGGGTTTTGCCGGATGTTAATCCTTTTACCAGGGTCTCTATGCTCTTTCATCATCGTACTACAACATGGAATCCCACCATGCTACGTCATCTTATTCACCCGGAGGACATTCCTCTTATCTATCAGCTATCTCCTCCGTCGATGTTGGTTCCGAATTCCATTGTTTGGGACCCAAATCCTGATGGGATTTACACAGTTAAAAGTGGGTATTATTGTGCAGTCTCTGCTGCACTGGCAATGCCGCCTCTTCCGCTTTCCCGTACTCTAGAGATTGCTTCTCAAATTTTGGCTTTGCGGTTACCTCCCCAACTTCTTCATTTCTTATGGTCTATCGGCTCTGGTGCTATAGCCACACAGGTTCATTTGCAGAATAGGCACATAGATGTTTCATCTATTTGCCCTCGCTGTTGGAAATATAATGAATCAACTCTCCATATTCTCTATACTTGTAAATTTTCTAAGGCCGCTTGGAGGTTACATCCAGATGGCATTGTTCCACCCTTAATTCTAAGTGTTACATGCCTTCTGAAATGGTTACTTAGTCTGGTCTCTCAACCTGTCTTGCCTCTGTCGAATCAATTCTTCCCGTTCTTCCTCCTATGGCGTTTATGGAAGGCTCACGACAAATTAGTTTTTCAAAATGAATCTCTCTCCTTTGCTCAAGTCATCCAATACGCGCTACAAGACACTTGCGAATGGAATAGTACTTGTGTGCAGCCCTCTGTCTGTGCTGCCCACAATTCTACTTCTTATAGATGGATTCGTCCTCCGGCAGGTTTTGTCAAGATCAATTATGATATCTCTGTTATGCAAGCTTCAGCCTTAATGGGCTGTGGGTGGATAATACGTGATTCACTTGGGACACCTCTTCACTATGGGATGATGTCTATCACGACAAAAGTTTCTGTACAGGAATGTGAAGCATACTGTCTTCTTTGGGCAGTTGAGGTGGCATGGGGTCTCGGGTTCCGTCATGCTCTGTTTGAAGGTGATAACAAGAACTTGGTTGATTGTCTTCAAGGTGTTAAGTGTAATCTGAAGCTTCAGCCTTACATTACAAACATTAATAATTGGCGCCCTGGCTTTTCTTCCATATCATTTATCTATCAGAATCGTTTAGGGAATCAATGTGCTGATGCTTTGGCTAAACATGCCTTCGATTCTTCTATTTTGTTTGATGTTGGGACTAATTGCTCTGATTTTGTAATATCTGTAATTCAGACTGATTCTAATATTTAATAAAATTGTTGATGTAAAAAAAAACGTATTTAAATTTTGTCAACTATAAAAATTTTAACAAAACTATTTTTAAAAATTCACGCGTACAGTGGGCTCAATATCTAGTTTAATTTATTAAAGCTTCATTTGTCTCGAGTTTGATGACACACTACCTACAAGAGAAAATTTCTTATAATATGTATAAGTCGGGCCATTGGGCTTACCGATACAAAATATTAAAGCCCATAAAAAGATTTGACTTTTAAAATAACCGGGAAAATAACATTTCTCACAATCTTGACTCTTGACTCTTATGAAATTTTCTCGGATTAATTTTTTCTAGGGAAACACTGGGAAAATGTGCTAGTCCTTCTCCTAAGAGTTCTATAGTTCTTGTTTTATCTTTTTCTTTTCGTTTAATCTTTCTAAAAAGAAGTTAAAAGTATAAGATTTGTGTTTCATTGTGCTTGGTGAGTATACTGCATAGAAGGTGTTTGATAAAATGCCTAAACCATCATTATACAAAAGAATCAAATTTTGAAGAAAAGTATGTTTAGAGATTTCTTTCATGGAGATTTCTCTAGTAGATTTCGATGGATGTTTGTTCAGATGAGACACAAATCAAGTGGAGGAGGATGGAGACCTAAGCAGAAAGTCTATCACCGAGTTCATGAGCTCGATAAAGCAATAGACTTTAAAAAGAAACCAACATTGATACTTCAACTAAAATCCATCATTCAATCAGAGAAACATGGAAGAATTCTTCTAAGGGATCTTGAAAAACATGTTGGGTTTGTTCAAAAATGGAACTTAATGGCTACAATTGAGAAGTATCCTTCAATATTTTATGTTGGTGGTGGAAACAAAGAGCCTCCTTTTGTTATATTAACTGAGAAAGCTAAAAAGATTGCAGATGAAGAAGGTGATGCTATAGAATCTATGGAACCTGTTTTAGTTAAGAATCTTAGGAAGTTATTAATGATGTCTGTTGATTGTCAAGTGCCTTTAGAGAAAGTTGAGTTTATTCAATCTGCAATGGGTTTGCCTCAAGATTTTAAGAGTAGATTGATCCCTAAGTATCCAGAGTTTTTCTCTTTAAAGATTATCAATGGAAAAGTTCATCTTGTTTTAGAGAATTGGGATTCTTCATTAGCAATCACTGCAAGAGAGGATAAGTTATCCCGAGAAGGACTCCTCCAGCCTATTGGTGATCGAAAGAAGGTTAGGATCACAAAAGATGGCAATTTCTCTGGACGAAATGCGTTTAAGATCTCTTTTCCTCTTGGTTTTAGACCAAATGCAAGTTACTTAGAGGAATTTGAGAAGTGGCAGAAGATGGAATTTCCATCTCCTTACCTAAACGCAAGAAGATTTGATGTCGCGGATCCTAAAGCTAGGAAACGAGTTGTAGCTGTGTTTCATGAACTTCTTAGTTTAACAATGGAGAAGAGAATGACTTGTTCTCAATTGGATGCATTTCACTCTGAGTATTTGCTTCCATCAAGACTAATACTTTGTTTGATAAAGCATCAAGGGATCTTCTATATTACTAATAAAGGAGCAAGGGGTACAGTGTTTCTCAAAGAAGCTTATGCTGGTTCGAATTTGATCGAAAAATGCCCGTTGTTATTGTTCCAAGATAGATTTGTTGCACTCTGTGGTCGGAGAGAAGTCAGTCTAAGTAATGATATGCAGTCTTCTAGCATTATTTCCTAACTGTTGGTGTCGGGATCCTCTTCGCTGATCTCTATTTACCAAAAGACAAAAGAGCAAGAATGGAAACTTTTACCAAAAGGTTTCCTAGCCAAAAAAGATTGATAAACTCGTGGAGGAAGTCGAGTTGCGGCGACAAATTGAGGAATAAGAGTTCAGGATGCCAGGTTGCGCAACCGGCCTAAATAAAGTAGAAGCAGACTGTGCAAATGAGCTGAGCCGGATTAGCTAGAGAGACATCATGAGGGAACTTTGGAGTATCTCAATTAATTTGGAAAATCAGAAGTTGGACTAGATAAAAGAAAAAAGATTGATTTTTATTAGAACCATATGCATATTTTGTATTCCGGGCTAAAGGGTGATTCACTCTTTTGTATTCAATCCAATTCAATCTCTATTATTCAATACATTATTGTCAATTGTTCTAATTCGGTTCGTTATTCAAATTAGAAAGAAAGTCACATAATTTATGGTCCCAAATTATTAAACTTGAATTGTGTTAGAATTATGGGTTTCCAATCTAAAATCAACAGGCAAGGAGTGGATTAGCCTATATATCCCACACACGCCCCCTCAAGATAATAGTCCGTCTAGCCATCAATTTCGACAGTATTCCAGTATAGGATCAGTTTCAGATTCGATTGATCGGGGCTCTTTCAATGGGCCGGATCAGTTTCGGTTCGGGGGGGACAGCGTGTGTTCGCGCTTTGATACCATATTAAAATTATGAGCTTCCAACTCAAAACCAATTGGTAATGAGTAGATTGACTAATATCCCTTCATAACTCCTCTTTATTTCTTATGTGGGATACTTTCACATATTGTAGATTGTATTGCTGAATCTAAAGTCCACGTTGAATTTTAGAACACTAGATACCTCTCTATTGATTGAGGTGAGGATGTTAACTTGAGGAAGTCACAGAGCCTAATATGGTACTAATGAAGATGTGACTTGTAGATTGACTATGTACTGTGTGATAATGTAATCTTATCCATGTGGAGGTTCTGAATGATGCAGCTAGTATTATAACACTTGTTTTTTTCTCTGTGTACATTACTCTCTTTGATTGTTTTGTGGAGAAAACGATAATGTAATCTTCGTTGTGTACATTTAACATTTATTTGAGTGCAGGAAAAGAGGGTCCAGAACTCATGTGGCTTGTGAAGACAATCAAGTCACTCTCCATGATCTCTATTTGTGACATGATTGGCATTTATGTTCAGAAACAAATTTGTCAGTGTTTTTTCACTATTATGCTTTTCGTTTTTAACAGTGCATTATAGCAATCTAAGTACTGTCTCTTTTCTGCTGTATACCTTGAAAGCTTAACTTTTTTCTAAAGCAAAACAACAGATCTCTCTTTTTCATAATGTTTGATGATGATAATTAAACATTTGATTTCCCGTGATAAACTGTGTATTTAGTTGTTTGTTTTTGTTATTAGTACGGGTAAACATAATTACACGGAACCGAATAACTGAATGAAAACAAATTGAAAAGGTTCGGATATGTTCCAATTCATTTTATTCCTTCGGTTCCGGTTCTTCTTTTTTTTTTTGATAAAGGGTTTTCTATTGAAGATTTAAGTATTACACCACAAATATAACACCCAATACAATGTTCAACCCAAACCCAAAAAACCCAAGAAACAAAAGCTCTAAAACACTCAAAACCGGATTGGGCTTACAAAGGCCCAAGAAGGCTCAGGCCCATCTTCGCAAACCCTAGTTGCCCTAGCAGGAGAGGCAGGACGCCGCCGCCGCCGTCTCCGATGACAAAGTGCAGATCCCACCGGATCAGGACCTCCGATGGTTCACCGGAGACTCCGAGACAGATATGACACAGGACCATCAAAAATGTCCACCGTAATCATTGCTTTGGAGGAGAGAGGAATCAGATCTAAGCTTTGCCGCGGTGGTTTTGGGGAAAAGAAGTAGGTTTCCGATGGGTTGGGGAAAAAAAGAGCGCCTTCAGAGACGGTGAAGCCGCGTCTCCCGCCCCCGACATCCCCACGCCACCGGATGAAGAACAAGACCGCCGTCTTCTTCCACCGCTCAAATCTTACCCATCTCGAGGTTTCTCCTCCCAAAGCCCACCGCTCCTCATGCAGTTCGCCGCGACTTCCTCCGGCCTGAGAAGAGTCGCCGATCTGCCGCTTTCCTCCTCCGGCTGGCTCGCGGTGGTCCTGAGTTAATAGGGACAGATGATCTAGATTTGGTGGGTGGCGATAGTTGTATGTCGCTTTCCTCCTCCGGCTGGCTCGCGGTTCCGGTTCTTTATGTTCCTTCAATATATGATCTATATATGAACCATTAAAAAATCAGTTCCGTCCGGTTTGGATCTAACATATGTGAATCATTTGAGAACAAAAATATTAGTGGTTCTGGTTCAGTTTAGATTTCTACCCGGAAAAACCATAAGAATCCAAAAAAAATGGAACAAAAATATCTAAAAGAACCGAAAATACCCATAAATAAATGAAAATATTCAAAAATTGGTAAGATGGACATATATTCATGGTTCTTGTATAAACAATTATTTTACATTTTTATCGGTTCCCTCGATTCGATTCGGTTCGGTTCTGAACCAATCCATGAATATTGGTTCGGTTTGGTTTGGTTCTATGGGCTTTCGGGTATTCGGTTCGATTCCGGGTAGGAACCATACGGTTTTGATTCTTCAGTTCCTAAATTCTAATACAAAATGGATACTTTTCAAATATTCCGTTTGGTTCCGGTTCGGTTCTATGTTAAAGGAACCGGAAAATACCCAAAAAATTTTGTTCTAAATCGGTTCCCGGTATTTCAAACCCGAAATACCAAAAAAATATCCAAAATTTTCGGTTCTAAGTCGATTCCGGGTATTTCCAGACCCGAAATACCAAAAAACACCCGAAAACACAAAAATTACCCGAAAAAACTAAAATACCCCCCAAAAATTTAAGACTAAATTACTCGTAAGTACCCGAATATACAAAGATTACCCGAATAAAAATAAAAATTTCCTTTAAAAAAAAATAAAATACCTTAAATATATAATAGGTATATATGTTTCGGGTATTCGGTTCTACCCATCGGTTCCGATTTTTTTGGTCACCCCTAATTCATGGATCTTGATAAGAAAAACTATTCGGATAATTAAAAGAGAATCATACCCGAACCAGACCTGTTTTTCAGTTAGGCTTTCGGTTTTTCGGTTCCAGATATTTTGCCTACCCCTACCAAGAACCATGGATATATGTCCCTATTATCTATTTTTGGCTATTCTCGGTTATTTTTTTATTATTTGTAGATATTTCGGTTTATTTGGGTATTTTTGTTTTCGGATATTTTCTGTATATTCAGATTTGGTTCTCATATCCAAAACGAATCGAACCTATATGATTTCTAATGGTTTCTATAAGTTTTTCAGTTTTTCAGATCTTTTCAGGTTTGGTTCTTAAATGATTCTCATATATTCAAATCGAATCTAATCGATCTAGAACTTAGTCGAATCAAAATAATTTCTAATAGTTTCTATACGGATCATGTATTAAAAGAATTAAAAAAAATCAGAACTAAGCAGAACATATCCGAACCAGACCGAAGGACTAAAACGCCACCTTAGTTCTTAGTGAGGTTCCTTGTCATGTTTGAATATGTTAGCTAGGTTATATAGTCTAAGCCTATCAATTTGAAATCCATAGAGGTGAAAAAATATATATTAGCACAAATGTAAATCTAAAGTGAGATTCTGTTTTTTCACTTTCTTGAAACTTTAACAAGTAAATGGATTCATGTCCTTGTCATTAGGCATTTCATGTAAATGAAAGGTACACAATTCAAAGCATAAAGCTAAGGATAATTGCTAACAATTTGACGGGTAAACAGAGAATTTTGGATCAATACAAATTATAGTGTTGCATTTGGTTACAGAAAACTATAGATAGAGACTTATAACCACACTGTGATATTTGAATTTTCTTATTCTAAAACACAGTTTGTATTGATTGATATAGGAGACTTGTCTGTACTTAGACAAAGACCTTAGCTTTCTTTTAAGCCAAGAGAGGCTCCAATTAGATACTTTTTAGATGATGATGATGCAAAATATACAACTTGACATATAAATGAACAAACTTTTCTGAGCATCATTTTCATGTAGGGAAGTTTTGATTTCTTGGGGACAAAGTTCTATGGTCCATTATTGTATAGTGGTCCTACAGTTCAGTCCCAACCATTTTTCAGTGAATTATGTGTACTGTTTTGGACAGAAGAACACATCATGTATTCTCCAATATTATTTTCATTTCATTGTTTGGTCTAATCTGAAACCTCACTTTCCCTCTCTCTTTCTCTCTCTCTTCTTTTTCTTTTGAATAATCATTTTCAGCATATCCAAAACTAAATTATCAAGTATATTTTTCAGAAGTATTTGTACTCCTTTCTATGTATGATAATATTAAAATATTTTATCTTTTTATACTGATATAATTAATATGCTATCTTCATCTTGAAGCTCCTCATGCATATGTGTGTGTGTGTTTTCTTTTATTGTTAGATATGCTATTTTCAAAAAGAAAAATCATAGACATATTTCTATTTGCAAACTCATTTTTTCCTTCTGATTTTGTGTTGGATTGTTCTTGTATCAAATTTAAATAGGTTTCTTCTTTGGTCTTTTAATTTTGGAGGTTAGTTTTCTATCGGTTTTAATTTGGGAGATTCTCAAAAACACCACAATAGTATATATATTTTAAAAATACTACACTCCCAAAAGTTTCAAAATACCACAATTTTTCCGAAAATATCAAAAAATGTTTTTGTTCCAAAAATACCACAAATTTGAAATAGTTGTAAATTTATAATTTAAATACTAAAACCTCAAAACCAAATCTACCCCTTTCAAAACTAAACCTTAAACTCTATTTAGTGAATCCAAACCCCAAATTTTAAATTATAAACCCTTTAAATTCACTACTTGTGTTTGTGGTATTTTTGGAACATTTGAGAGTGTGATATTTTTTAAACTTTTAGGAATGTATGGTATTTTTAAAATATGAACATTTTATGGTATTTGAAAGAATTCCTCTTTTATTTTTCATAAATTTTTCAAACCGTGCTTTCTCTAAAACATTCAAAATTCGTTGATATTCGAACGATTTGTATTTTGCCACTTGTATTATAAAACGCCAAATGACCAAAAAAAAAAACTTTGTTTTTCCATAGTACAAAACTTTTACCATTGTTGATTTCTTTGTTTTCTTTTCATACAAATATCTCTTATATTGTTTCTTGATACTCACATCAGCACTTTAATTACCTTTTTCTCAATTAAATATCTTTTAATTCCATTGAAATAGATAGTCCAATCTGATGTCTCTAATTAACTATACACATGGAAAAAAGAGAGGACTTTTGTGTATACACTAAGCTAACAAACTTTGTATTATACACATGTACTTTATGTAAACATATTCTATCTTAGATATGATATCTGCCCACTAAACCCAACAAAGCTATGATTTGTGTAGTTAGCTTTCTTTATCTTCTTCTAATTTAATTTCGTTTTAAAATTTTAGGATATGTATGGGTGCCTAATATAGGCAAAAAGGAACTACCACAAACACTTTCTCATACACTTTTTCTTTTTCTCTATTTATTAGAGGAAAAATAATCCTTGAACAATTCATAGTTGTGGTGATAGTGATAGTGATAGCATAGTAAGAGAGGAATATTATTGCCACATTCTATAGTTTTTCACTACTTTATCCAACTTAAGTGATGAATTTACACTAATGCATCTTCAACCTGTTTTAAAAGTTATATTATTGTAGTATGATACTATAATGTCGCACCATTTGCATTTGATGCGACACTATTCATGACAATAAATATTATTCACGTATTTATTAATTAATATATAATATAATAGCATATGGTTATGTTACTGTTATTGTCTTGTTATCAAACCAAAATTCGAATATGGTCATTCACATGGCGAATGCATTTTTTCACATTTATAGAGTTTGAGCTACCGGACCGGCCAGTTGTGGCTCAAAAATTAATATGACAACAAATAATATAACAACATAAATAGATAAACTTATAAAGTAAACAAAAAATAAGTTGTAAATTAATATATTTAACTATATATTTGTTAAAATGTCATATACTAATACTATTCAATAATAACAAATTTTAGTTTGATAATATAATAATAAAAATTATTTTAATGTGATATTTGATATTATAATTAGAATGAAAAAATAATAGTGCTAAAACTACATTAAAATGGGAAAATTCCTAAAAAATACACGAGCTATTGAAGATCTGGACAAAAAATACACGAACTATTTTGGTTAGATGTTTAATACACCAAATATATGAAATTTGTCTTTTAATACACGAACTTCTAAAATTTGTAGACTTTCAACATCACAGTTAACAGACGTTAATCCAACTAACTATGATTAATTAACTCTGTTAAGCTTTAACCCTTTGTGGTTAAGTGTAAACCTTTACGAAAACTTAATTCACCCAAAGGAAGAAGAGGAATATAAAGAGAAGAAATCAAGCATGGCGGCTGTTCGATGTGGGGTTCGTCTAGGGTTTCTGAAGATGACTTTGGAGCTATGGATCTGGAAGTCGGTGATGACTCTTCGAATTCGAGGTGGGGTTCGTCTAGGGTTTCTGAAGATGGGGAAAGGAGAGGCAGAGGGTTTTCCAGGGATAGAGGTGGCGGATTCTTCGAATCTCAGTCTCAATCCAAAGCCGATGAAGTGGATAGGTGGGTCTCTTCTAAACCATCAGAGCCTCGTGCATTCGTTTTTAGCAGCGGTGGTGGTGATAGATTCGAGAAAAGAGGAAGTTTTGAATCATTGTCACCCTTTCAGATGTAAACAAAGAGTGACAAGTGAGAGTTTTTCCCCTTTGTCTCTCTCTGTATCTCTTCTTCTATATTGATTTTTGAATCACTTAGAGCTTTTTGTAAATCTGTATCATATATTATGATCTTATTATTAAATTCTTTATTGTTCTTGCGATGCATAAATGGGTTAATGGAAATTGACTTAAAAATTCGTTACACCAATTTTGTTCTGTTAAAAGTTAAACTGGTCTAATGAGCAAGGATGAAGAAGAAGAATCATTTTTTCTTCTATTATTTTCTGGAGAAAATAATGTTCAAAATCAATCAATCGAAAATTGCCAAAATCAAAATCGAAAATTGTCCAGAATTGCTTTACTGATTCTTCACGTAACCACAAAGGGTTAAAAGTTAACAGAAATAATTAACCATAGTTAATTGAATTAACGTCTGTTAACTGTGATGTTGAAAGTCTACGAATTTTAGAAGTTTGTGTATTAAAAGACAAATTTCATATATTTGGTGTATTAAACAACTAATCAAAATAGTTTGTGTATTTTTTGTCCAGATTTTCAATAGCTCGTGTATTTTTTAGGAATTTTCCCCATTAAAATAATATAATTTTAACACTAACATAGAGTTTTGAGTTAGAGATCTATTATCAAAAGCCAAGTTTTATTAAAGAATCTGACATCAGTACTGCACAAAAATTAATTAGGTGAACATGTTAAGGTCTATTGTGATCATAATGAGTCATAATGTTTTGAGAATTGAGAAAATATAAGAAAATGTATTAAAAAAAAGGAGAAATACAGTAGTTCTAAGTGTAATTCATAAGCTTTGCACTATTGTGGTTAAGTGGGATAAGACTAATTGTTAAGATCTTTCTATTGAGATAAAACTTTTTTATTATTCATCTTTTGAATTGGATGGTAATAATGATGAGAAATAAACAAATGTTTTGTGGCTTTTTATTTTACAAGACTTCACACCAAATCCACTCAATGTAAAGAATTAGGAAAAAGAAAAAGAGAAACTGCATTTTTCTTTCGCATTTGTAAACGGTTGGTTCATTGATACTCCCACTTAAAAGAGAAAATACAATACCCTTAGTGCCTTTTTTGTATATATTTTTAAATTATGTCATTTGTGTCTGCCTTTACTAAATTCTCTATATACCACCACTGATAATTCTTCTAAAATTAGTAAATTGATAAATCTAAATTGTGTCTTAAAATATAGTAATTCCACAAAAAATTATATAAATAAATTCATATTCCAAAATTTTTATTTTTCAATTGTTTCAAAAACCACGAAAACGTTTTTCGTATCACATAAAAATTGTATTTGTGGATTTAGAATTTATGTTTTTTCCTATTTGAGTTTACTAATTAGAGTTTTTTTAGTTTTAAAGAAGTTATGATTTAGTTTGGAGTTTTAGCATTGAAATTTAAAATCTTTAAATTCTTTTAAGTTTGTGGTATTTTTGGAATCGGAACTAAAAAAATGTATTTTGGAATATTTGAGAATGTGATATTTTTGAAATCAAAACTAAAAAAATGTAGAGAACAAAAAGTTTCGTGACAAAAAAATAATAGTAACAAAAATGTTATTTAAGTTATCTTGCAGACAAATAAATTTTAGTGACTACTAATGTAACAATACAAAGAAAGAGACAATTGCTAAAATGATTGGTTTTGGAGTAATCCTCACTTTGAAATTTGAATTTCCTATTATTTTTGTGGGATTGTGATTACGATTCACAATTAAGATATTTTTGGGTCGACAAAAAAAAGTGATTACGATTCACATTTTGACAAGAGTGTTAAAGGTTAAAGGAGGTGACAAGAGTTTTCATTCCCATTCATTCGTAGTTATGTAGTCAAATGAAATTGATGGCTAAGGGGTGAAAATTTGATAAGTGGGGCTCATTTTCCAACAATAAAATACAATCTATTGGTAGTATATTAATTCATTAATTTCTTAGGACATATAGAAACAAAGACAAAAGCTAACAAAATCGATTGATCAATAAGGTAGTGAGGTTGGACCATTTCATTTTACATTATAAAAAAAAATGATAAAGTTTAAGTGTGTGTATTCCACTCACTATATATATATATGGAAGAAAATAGTTTAGTTTAGTGGTTGTTGCACTTATAAAGATGATGTTCTGATTTAAATATTTAATTATACTAGAATTTCACCAGCGTTACACGCGGTGTTATATTTTAATAATATTATTTAATTAAATATAATATAATTTTTGTTTAAAAAATTATATGTATTACTATGTGATGAATATTTTTATAATGTAATATGTTTAGTTTTATATCATAATTTATCGTATATATGTTATATATGATGTGAATTTTGATTAACAAAAATAATTAGTTATAAAAATGAAATATATATAACATATATACGATAAATTTGATTAGCAAAAATCATTATGTTTAAGACAATATTAAAATCATCAACATAAAATATGAAATATA
>OVBE01007909.1:0-17887 GCA_900406425.1 Iberis pinnata
AACCATTCACTTAGTCTTTTATCTTGGTTTAATCAATTTCAATTTATGTTGACTTTTTCTTAATTTCTGTTGACTTTCTGGATTGTTGACTTTTGTTTGACTTTTTTATATTTTTACATGATTGAATGTTTGAATCAAAATTTATAATGGTTTAGACTAAGCATGATTCACATAGGANGATATCTTAAGTACTTAATGACATAATTAAACTTAGGAATTTGCTAGACTTAGGATTAGCAAATCCGTGTTTATTATAAAGCAAGGCCTGATAGACTTGGACTTAAAAGTATCAGATTTGATCTCAACAACTACATCATTTTGGGATATGGAAAAACTGAACTATTGGTTCTACAGAGAGGACATAGCAGAAATCAAAAAGATAAAGTCTAGGCTGAGTCTAGATGATTTTCCAATCTGGAAATGCACAGCTAATGGCTAGGTTACTTCTAAATCTGCCTACAGCTTAGCCCACTCAGAAAAATATGCAGATTTGATTCAATCCACTTGCTGTCAACCATCATTGAATCCTCTCAAAGAGAAAGCCTGGAAACTGAAAACACCACCAAAACTCAAAGTCTTCATCTGGAAGGCCATCTCCAATTCACTCCCAGTCCAAGAAAATCTGCAAAAAAGGAAAATAAGAGTGTTAAACATATGTGCCATGTGTGGACAAGAGAATGAAACAATTAATCACTGCTTATTTACCTGCCATTATGCAAGAAAAATATGGGCTCTCTCCAATCTGCCATTTCCTGCTAAAGGTTTCCACCTAACATCTCTGTACTTTAACTTCCATCATGTCTTCCAGGTTCTAGAGGATGTATCAATTCCATGGACAATCAGAAGGAATATCCCTTGGCTCCTTTGGGGGATTTGGAAATCGAGAAACGCTTTCTCCATAGAAGGAAGATTATATATCACCAATCAAGCAGCAGATAAATTCAATCAAGATGCATCTTTATGGTTCCTGGCTAACCAATATGAACCTTTACCTGCCTCACCCTCAAATGCTCGAGCAAAACATTGTAAGCCACCAAAACCTCCATGGCTTAAATGTAACATCGATATTTGTTGGAACTCTAAATCCAATCGTTTAGGCAGTTCTTGGGTGCTGAGAAACTCATCTGGGACGGTAATTCTCCACAGCAGACGTTCATTTTCTCTGATATCTTCTTCTACTATTGCTCTGTTTACAGCAACTTCATGGGCAGTTTCTTCTATTTTGGACTTGAACTTTACACAAGTTATCTTTGCTTCTGAATCTGCGCAGCTTGTTAAGGCTATCCAAAATCTCTCTTCTTGGCAAGCAGAACGTTCCAATGTTAGACATTACATCTCTACTATCAAGTTTCCCTAATTGTTCATTTGTTTATGATCCGAGACACATAAACAAAGGTGCTCATCAAATTGCTTCAAGTGTCATCTCTTGTAATCTTTGGCAATCTTACGTGGCGGCTGGCCCTCCTTTCTGGCTCTCTACCTTGTTTGATTCGGAGATTACTTGAGCTGATCCCTCTTTTGTGTGGCTCCTTTTTCTCTTTTGCTATGTGTGGTTCTCTGTTTTTCTCTGCTTTTAGCTCTGTTTGGGCTTCCCCTGTACCAACTCTTTTATTATATTTTAAGATGGCAAAAAAAAAAGATTGTCACTTTTAATCTTTGTAGAATTGATTATTCAATAATGCATTAACATAATCATGTACTTTGATTTGTTTGAAGTTTTAAACATATAAATTATTCAGCCGTGTAGTTAAACTTTTACTCCTTAATGAAGATAAATCTAGAATATATTAATGTTAGTCATCATTATTTCTCATCAATATTTACCAAATATAATTAAACTCCCCTAATTTGGGGGTGTTATTGGTTGTGGTGTTTTAATGAATTTTGAAATCCATGCGAAATCACGTGTTATTCATTTGATGATTTGTAAATCCTAAATGAAATAACGTGTTATTCGTTTAAAGATTTGTAAATTCTAATTAAAATCCAGTGTTATTTGTTTAGTGATTTGTATTTGGATTTTAAAATTCACTTTGTATTTTAGTGGATTTAGAAATGTTTTAAAGTTAAAAATACAAAGGACCAAATCCAAACTTAAATCATGGTATTTCTAAATCCAATGATTTCAAAATTCATATATTTCCAAATTCTTATGGATTTATAAATTCTTTAAAACACCATAATCAATAACAACTTCTTATATCTTATCTTATATAAGGTCTAGTAACTACAAATTTATTTAAATCTAATTTGTGATGATGGCTGCTACAAAACATTTGTCAATGATAATTAATTATTCATCTTGGAAGAAAAGAGAGAGAGCTAGTAAGCAGCCTTCATCAAAAATTAAATTCTTACTACAAAAATTGGTGATGGCTTCACAAATTATATATATTGTTTTGGCCATCATAGATTTGGAGTATATATACATCATTGATGTGAAACTTTAACTAACAAGTAACAACTATACATATAATTTAAGAGTTTCTTCATTTCTCCTAAGTACTATACTAAACCAAAATAACTAATGTATGATCAACATATGATATAGTTTTTGTGTTTGTCCAAAATTTTTGTACGTCACTCGTAGATTTATACTAGTCTCTTTTTCTATCAACATAATATTAAAATGTTGAATTAGAGAGATTATTGTCAAATGGAACTTATTGTGAATTCGTATGCGAATTTAGATCAGAAAGAAAGAAAGAAATTCTTTTGAGTCAAATATTTTGTGCTTTAGGGGTTCTTTATTAATCAAAGTGTTAAATTTTACAATAAAACTAAAACGCTTTATATATTGCCATAAAACCTAATCCAGTTAGGAAAAGCTAAAATAATTTAACCGACCGTCTAATAATATTTTATGTCATATTTATAACAGAACTGATTTATATCTTCTTTTAATCAATTAGCCTATAATATTATAGACCAGAAGACTACAAGTTTCCATGCCAAGTACTATATAACTTGACCACAATATCCTCACTTTTAGAATTCACCAAAACATAAAACAAAATGAAAATCTTTAAGCCATCACAAAACCTAATCATCTTAGCCACAACCATCCTCCTTGTTTGTATTGCTCCTCTTAAAGCTCAAGACAGTCCACAAGACTTTGTAGCAGCTCACAATCGAGCAAGAGCCGAGGTTGGGGTCGGTCCCTTAAGATGGGACGCGAGGGTGGCTCGTTATGCTAGAGACTATGCAAACCAGCGTAAAGGAGACTGTGCTTTGGAACACTCAAGTGGACAATATGGTGAGAACATTGCATGGAGTAGTGGTGGAATGTCAGGAGTTGATGCTGTTAAGATGTGGGTGGACGAGATAGCTTACTATGATTATAGTTCAAATACATGTGCTTGGGATGAAGTGTGTGGCCATTATACTCAAGTTGTGTGGAGAAACTCGGTGAAGTTGGGATGTGCAAAAGTAACATGTAACAATGGTGGAACTTTTATTACTTGTAACTATGATCCTCCAGGTAACTATGTAGGTGAGTGGCCTTACTAAAAAAGAAAATATTCTACATGAATGTTTTCATTAAAAGTTTATAATTTTACATGCAATGTGTTGTTTCAATGTTATGTTATACCAATCTATACTGTTGTAAAGCTAATAATGATTGGTTTATCTGGTTTGGTTTTATTTTGTACCATGTTAATACATATATTTTAATAATGGAATAAGAAATATATGCAGTGCCACGGATTGCAGTTGCTTTGTTTTGCTATAAGAATCTGAGATTGTCTTGGTCAAATTTGGACTTTAATAAATTGAAGTTTTTTTGGGAATAATTAGCATGAAAATTCATGTTAAAAATACATTAATCGAGTTGGAATTCTAATTTTTTCTAGAATTTAAAATTTTGCATGGAAGAAAATGATTATTGGTGATGATTTTTTATGTAAGATATGATTAGAAACATTGGAATTCTCGATCCCATATTATTATTTAATGTCCATCGCAAAATTATATGATATGTTTTAAGTATGCACAAATGTTAATGTCTCTTAATATTCAAGCAAAAATGCCGCGTGTTAGTAAAAAGGGCTAAAATCTATTTCCCTTCAAAAATTATTATATAGCACCAAATTTATCCAAATTTAATGTATAGTTCTATTTTTATCTAATATAAAGGATTGAAATCTATTTTTCTCTAATTTAAAAGTTTGAAACCTATTTATCCACAATTTTGTAGTCTGAAACCTGTTTTTTCATAATTTGAAAGTTCGAAATCTATTTATCCACAGCTATGTAGTTTAAATAAACCTTTAAGTCTCAAACGTACAAAACTGTGGATAAATAAATTTTGAACTTTCGAATTAAGGAGAAATAAATTTTGAACATTTATATTTGGTAGAAATAGATATAGTTTATGGAGGGAATTAGATTGTCACTTCTAGTAAAAACTTCATTGTTGAACTTAATAAATGAGAAAATCGGATGGTGATAATTACGATATTTTATGTCTTAAGGAGCAAGAGACAAAAGTGAAAAATGACAGAAGTGACTGTTGGGTTTTTTTTCAAACCTACTTCTTCTGCCCTTTAGAAATTCGACTGGTATTACTTTAGATTTAATGGAAAACTGTTTATCTTTATTGATTTATAAAGATAAGGGATCGATTATAACACTAAATAAAAACTAACAAAAGAATCTCTCAAAATAACGCCGTATTAGTCTTAGGAATTCTTCTGAGCTCTCTAGCTTTTATTCTCTTGTGTTGCCATAGAATTTTTAGATTCTTGGATGCCTTAAACCTTTGAGGGAGAGATATATTTATAGGTTTGGGTGTTTCCTATTCCTTGTAGAAATTAGAATTCCTAATTCTGATAAGATATGAAATTTCCTAAAAGATTAAGTCTAATCTTATATTTTCCATATCTTTAGGAGTTTCCTTTTCTTTGGATCCTTATCTAATTGGTATATATTAATGTCCATATTATCAACAGTGACCATTTGCTATTTCATGAAAGAGCTTGAGTAGGATATAGTCAAGGGAAAATTACTGTCGATGCCATATTATTGGTAAAATTTAGAAGGAATACCATATTAGATCATTCTTACAATGTATGCCATATTGCACTTCAAGAGAGTTTACTCTCTTGCCCCTCTGGCATAACTGACAGGAGACAGAAAAAATAAATGTTTAAAAACTTTTTTTTGTTATCGAGAAAAATATTTTAACACAAATCCACTTTTCATTAACTCCCTTTCGAATCGTAACCTCTCCCTTTCTTTCTATTTCCTTCTTTCGCTTGCGAAATATCGAACACAAATCCACCATCAAGGTTCGGCAAGATTTCGGCAACAAGGTAGAACAAGTGTCATCAGAAGGACAAAAAAGAACATCACCACGGATTAAGAGCAAACCGCCTATGAGACAACCGAGATCGGAAGAGAAATAGAAGAAAATTCCAAAACTCCAGAAGCTGGCGAGCAGTAATCCTACTCGGGAAGCGACAATGGTGTCTGATAAAAAATGTACCGATAACGAGACACAACGCGATCCAGAAGCAAACCCTCGATGATGACTGATAAATCTTCCATAAAGCAAACCGTCGAGAATGCGTCAGAAAATGTCGGCGAGTCTCTGAAGCAAAAGCTGGAAAGTCGGTGGAAAAAAAAAGAAACAACATGCAGAACCCTGTCCATAAGTCTAGTACATATAATTCCACCGAGACGAAGAAAACTCACGTCCACCACGGACACGCCGATGAACAAGGACAACAATGCAAATGGTACCAAATCATGTCCACCGGGATCTGTTCGATTCGTCCACTGATGCGTTATAATCAAATCCAGATCTGGTCCACAGTGGCACTCACAAATCAGATGGACCAAATATCAGACTAGATGAAATTTTCCACACGGTGTAGAAAAATTCGTCCACCGCAAAAGTAGAGCCTGTCCACAGAGAGGGATTCCACATGCCTACCGCGCATGCTCTATGCGCTTGATAGATATCCACCAAGGGGTTGGATCAACTCATACTCCAAACCCGAGTATCTTCTTGATCTCGTGGACGTTCTTGAAGGAACCAAATCATTGGACTATCTAAAATCTTTAGTGATTGGGTCACTACTAAATATCCCGGTTCGGATTGCTTCATTGTCAGGTAAACTGGTCCATCAGATGCTATGCCGTTCTCTTGTAACTGCTAGGAAATATGAGTTATGGTTTGTGTTTGCTAGGAATCCGTTTTGTCTATCACTGCATGAGTTTGGTATTTCAATTGGGCTTCCTTGTGGACCATATCCAGAGAAGTCGGTATTAGATAGACTACAAATCCAGAAGATCGAAAAAGTTGTATTGGAACAAGGTTTTAGATAGTAAGAAGCATAGTGTTTTAATAAAAGACCATTGAAAACTGATAAGAACTTGCCCGCCATGAGAAGAATGCCAGCATGACAAAGAATTCGGCTTTCTCTTCTTGTGATTGTGGAAGGTATTTTGTTAATGTAAAACCAATCCGGTTAGAGCTACAAACAGAATTGTCGAGATGTTCAAGGATCTTGAAGCGTTTGAGAAGTATCCATGGGGTCGTGAATATTTCCTTCTCACTATTGAGATGGTTAAAGTGGGTAGACAATGCAAGGACGTAGAACGACTACGAGCGAAGCTAAACGGGTCTCATACCGCTACACATGACTTCACGATTGGGCTGCAATTGTTTTTCTTTGAGGCTATACCACAAATTCTGAAGATTTTACCGCAACCCGAGGAAGGTGACCATGATTTTACTCATGAGCTAATCATGA
Source organism: Iberis pinnata (assembly GCA_900406425.1). Lineage (NCBI taxonomy): Eukaryota > Viridiplantae > Streptophyta > Magnoliopsida > Brassicales > Brassicaceae > Iberis > Iberis pinnata. The sequence goes on from OVBE01007909.1 coordinate 6,762, forward strand.
GTTTGCCGGCATGTAGGATTTTCCACTACGCCAACATAATGCAAGTGGAGAACTCCCCCATGGTAATTTTTAGCATTCTATATTTTATCCACCAGTACAAGTGTTGCATGATATGTGAATACGTTCAGGGGATTTTGATCAATATATATATATATATATATATATATATATTGTCCACTAGCATAATTATGTCCATCACAGAACTATTGATTTATTCCAATACTTTCAAAATTTTTGTCTTTCAACAGATGTATGTGCCACTCCTACTAATAGCCGACTACCACACATACACGGAAGTCAATGACTATTGGATGGATGAGGTAGAGGACGCATCAGCTGACTACATGGAAAGTTTGATCGCAGAAGGGTTTAAATTTGAAAAATATGTAGCTGGGTGATATTACTCAGTTTTAATGCATAATAGTAGACATTTATGTATGCTACTCTGAATTATTCCGAATGTTTTCCTTGCAAATTTGGTATATTTTCAGGATTCTAAGTGTCCAGGTCGTTTTGGAGCAAAGAATGCATTTCAAAGCAAATCAGAAGAATTCACCAAGTTACAAAAGAAATGACCGATCGAGTACCGAAATGATCGATCGAGCACATCACATGAAGAATTTCACGATCGATCGGGCATTTTCTCCTGGAAAGTTTTGGAACAAGAGATCGATCGAGTAAATTTTAAAAGAGATCGATCGATCCCTTTGGACGAGAAGAATTAGAAGATTTCCAAATTTTTCATCTAAGTCCTCAAGCCTATCATGTTTTCCTATTTTTAGTTATTTTACTTTTTACACTATAAAAACCTCCCAGCTAGGTTTTATTTCATTAAGCTTTATTCTATTAGAGATTTTTACTGAGGAAGAAGAGATTCTAAAAAAACTCTATATTTGGGAGAAGTTTCTCTGAACCCTTGTTTAAATATCTATTCTTGTTTTATAATTATGTGTTCTTCAAAGATATTGATTTGTGTTTACTTTTCAATGTCTGAGTAGTCCAAGTTAGGTTTTAGGTTTTCCACGGAAATCAGGTTTGATTGTTAGATTTATCATAAGGGGATAACAATTTTTAGGTTCTCAGTCTAGACTTGGTATTAATTCATGAATTATATTGGCCATCTAGTTCATTGATTTTTGATTGATAAACACAAAATGATTTGGTTTAGAGATCTCACCTAGTCTAGATGAGTAAGTGCCTTTGCTTGTGGGAGTATTGTCTTAGGGGCTTCTAAACTTATCGAATCTGAATTATAATGCATGTTTGAATTATCTAAATACGGCGGGAGTTTGTCTTTAGTAATTCGAACATAGGGATCTAATACTTCAGGAGGAGATTAGTCTAGCTTTTGTCTTTTGAGTTGAGAACTATTTTCAAAGAAAATACATGCATGATAATATGATTTTTAAACCTGACTACATGTGGATGACCTAATGCCTGACACTTTTATTTCATCATTTACAACCTTATTTTAATTAATGCTTGATTCCATTACAAACAATCTTTTTATTCTGTCTTAGTTTGATTTGTGATAAAACTGAACGTTCTACTGTCTGGTCTCTGTGGGATTCGACCCTATCTATGCTATTGTGATCTCTTCTCTACAGTGTATTTAGTATTTAAATTTTATCTCTATCACTGGGCGGGTTGACTGACTTTGATCCGATCGTGGTCATTGAAAAGGAGGACAAACATAAAAATGCAAGGCCAGCTAGGAAGTCAAAGGATGGGCCCAGTACACGAGAAGGAAAACAAATTTGTCCATCTGGTAACCCATAAGTGGACGAGGACGAAGATTTTTGTGCAGAAGATGTCTACGGACATGTAGAGGAAATGTTATCTCATAACTCCGAGAAGATGATTACTCGAATACGGGAGGAGATTCTCGTGAAAACATTGTTGCTCACATTGAGAGAGAGAGAATGTGAGGATAAAGAACAAGATAATTGATGAGATTATTTGTGAAATGTGGAAGGATGGTAAGTTCACGTGTGAAGAAAATATGGAGAAAACAAATACATCCATGGTTCCATTAAGCAAACATTTTTCATTTTATGAGAAGATTACACCTCCAAAGAAGGGGATGAAGGTGGTGTATTTATGGAAGAGAAGAAGGATTTCGATGATTACCTCAGGATTGAAAAAGTCATCACAAAACTATTCGAGAATGTAAGTACTTTATTCAAAATACGGTTGTAGACTAGTGATGCGTTCACATTAATATCTGATACGTGAATAATTATTCCCCAGGCTCTAATTATGTCTATGCAACACTTGAGGGAAGTGGAAAAAACATGAATCAAGTCCACTGACAAGAATGTGGTTATGTCCACTGATGAAAACGTGGACCAAGGTCAATTATTAAAATCATATGTGGAGAAGGTTTGTTATACGCTGAACAATAATTATGCTGTAATTTTTAAGCAGTGTTTTTCATATTAGTTAATATGAAATTATTATGTATGGTATACGTTTGGTAGAAGTCGTCCACAACATGAAAGACATAGTTTCTTATGACACAATTCAAGACGTAGCCCCAATATAGTGTGCAAAAGAAAATACAACATCAACATATAAAGATGTGTTGGAGAAGGTATATAAAAAAACCAATTTTTTTTTCATTTTAACACATGATTAAAAACCAAAGTTATGCCGTTTTGGTTTTGTGAAGTTGGTTGCAGTTTATGAATTGCATAAAGTTGAATAGAAAACTAATTTCAATGTCTAACAATTTTTAGGTTATAACGGATGAGGATATGGCAAATTATAAAATCAAACGTCATGACTTGAGCGATGATCTACCCCCAAATATTGCACCACCGGTAGTTACTTTTCCCAAGATGCGTAGGATTTTAAGTAATGATGCTCTTTATAAAGAGAGCGAAGCGTTATTACAGAGGGTTGGAGTATGAGTAATTGAACTGGGAATGATATGTAATGTAACCAAGTATGATATGTTTCAAGGTTTGTTATTAAATGGATCTAAATCCTTTGTTTTTGTTAATTTTATTGTGCAGAGCAGTCATGCACAACACGTAATTATGGACATAGTGTACAATGAAGGACAAAACGAACAAGCACAAGGGATGGAGTACGGAGAGGATAAAAGCATGAAAGAAAGTGAAGTAAGTTAATTTACTTGTTTTTGATGGTGGACAATGTTGCAGGAGTTGATGGTCCATATTCTCTTGTCAACTGTACAGAGGGAAGCTGTGGAAGATAAAGAAGGGAATGAAATCAAATTGGTTGATGAGGATAAAACATCACGTGAATATGTAGAGAAGGTGGAGGGTGTGTGTATGGAACTAAAGAAAGTATTGCATAACCAGCATATTCCCGGAGTAGTTGACTTGGTAAGTCTTATGTGGGAATATTTTTATGTTTGCACCTAAGAACTGGTCTTCATAACATGGAACGAACCTATTTTTCATATGGATGAACATATTTTTCCTTGTTACAGGTTGAGGACTCTAACTCTGAAAGCGAGTCGAATGATGAAATGGATGAACGAGAGGTTGAGGTTCTTAGAACAGTTGTATGCAAAGAGGTGAGCAAAATTTTTTTGTGGACATATTTTTCATTCGTAAACATGTACATAAGTAAAGGACCTGCGTGGACCAGGCGATATCGTGAACATAGTGTGTATATATAAATGTTTCGTGGACCAGTTGTACATTTACTGTATAAACATGTCACCACATAAAATTTTTTTTGTTGTATATATAAAAGCTTTGCATTTTTGATTCGTTTCCAGGCTGAACGAGCTGACGAGCAAGCGCATGAGGCAGCAGATGAAGAAGCACAAGAGCAAGTGGACGAGCAAATTAGGCTCACACAAATTGCAGTCGAAGCAGTAAGTAAATTTATATTGGTTCACATACTTTACATCATGGACATGTTAGTAAATAAGTAGGCATATTCATAGCAACTAAGTTGTGGACATGATTTATAATTATGGACATTTATATGTTGATGATAATATTTTTCACCATTTGTAAATAAGGTGAATAGTAATAGTTGATGGAAAAAATATCATTTATTTATTTGTTGATCCTTAAGGTCCCTATTAAGTATTTAATCTAACAATATCCTCTTATTCCCAAGGTCTTAACACAAAATGATATTGAGGTGGATGGTGTATGTGTAGAACAAAAACAAGTCTCTCACATGCAACATATTTTTGGAATAGTTGATTTGGTAAGCCTGATGTCGACATATATTTATGTTTGCTAAGAAGAATTTTTCTCATTAACATGGACCAGACCAATGTGTTACGTGGATGAACATATTTTTCTTTGTCACAGAGTGAGGCCTCCATCTCTGAAAGCGAGTCCAATGATGAAATAGATGAACAAGAGGATGAGGTTCTTCGACCAGTTGGAGGCGAAGAGGTGAGTCAAATTTATTGTGGACATTTTTTTCATCGTAGACATATACCAGACGATATCGTGGACATATTTTGTGTTTGTAGATGTTGCATGGGCCAATTTTACATGTATTGTATAAACATGTCATCACATCAGATCTTTTATTGTTTTTTACATAGAGCCTTAACAATTAGATTCATTTTCAGGCTGACCACGAGGCCGAGCAAGCGCATGATCAAGCGGACAAACAAACGCTTCAGTAAGCGGACGAACAAGTGCAAGACCTAGTGCACAAGAAACTCCGGCTTCCACAAAGTGTTTTGGAAGCCGTAAATAAATTTATTTTGATTCACGTAGTTTATAACATGGACATGTTAGTACATAATTAGGCATATTCGTAGCAAATATGTTGTGGACGTAATGTACAAGCGTAGACAAATAAGTTATAGACATACTGTATAATCTTGGAAAAATACGTCGTCGTAATAATGTATAATCATGGAAATAATTTGGTTAATGTTATTATTTTTCACCCTCAACATAATGACGACTGTTCTGAAATTGAATCGAACCAACATATGGATGAGAAAAATGAGGAGGGTCTTGTACGTGATGGAGATGAAGAGGTAAGGAAAATATCATATTCGAATTATGGGGGATCGTAGACATAATGTAATATGTTGAGAGAAATTTAACCGTTTGGTCCATTACAATATTTTTGTCATTTAGTTATGGTTGGTCGTTACAGCAAGAGTTAGTAATTTTTTTTAATCCAAGAATCAGATGAGGTAGAGGACGATCAAGCGGAAGAAGGAAACATACAAGTTACACTTGATGAAAAGACGGTAAACCACATGTGTTTTAGTGAAATATGTAGTTAGAGTGTTTTCTATATTCCACACCCGGATTGGTCTTATACATGGCATTTATGTTTAAGGAAACGAAATTTGATTTTGGTGGCTTGGATGGTGATATAAAATGAGGATCCTGCATCAAAAACGTGCTGGAAAAAGGTTGAAAAGGGCTAAGAAAAGCCATAGAAAATACAAAGACTCAACCACGCCAAAAGATGTTGACAGCAGATTGGTCCACCATTCTTTCTCAAGGCTGGACGAGAACATTGAAAATAAATTCATGAAGGATCTGAAATCATTCAAACAAAAGTACGTACCTCCAAAAAATTTTATACTGTACATATTAGTGCTTGCAATGAGATATCAAGCGTATGATTTTTTTTGTTACAGTGAGTACATCATTGATGGACATTATGTTAGGAACGAATTTTTCATGGAGATTTGTAAACCTTAAAATTGGGTGGATTCAAGCATTAGTAACATATTAAAACATTAAATGTTGGTTGCATGTTTCATACATTATTATCTATTAACGTTCATTTTTTCAGCATATGGATGCGCTTTTGAGTCTATTGTGAAGGAGACATGGCGATGCGTTGATCGGAAAAAAGATTGCGATAACATACACTTACTTCACAGAAATGATTTGTATCGATTATCCACATTTCAAGAAGTTCAAAAACAGAGGGTCGTGGACGTGGAACTGCATGACAGGAAATTATGTGAAAGGTATCATCCTAAAACAGTACAACAAGCTTACATGGTACCAAGACGTTGACACTTTGTACGCTCCTATGAACGGGGAAAAAACATTGGGTTGCCTTGGTGATTGATCTCATAATAGAGAAGATAATTATACTAGATCTATTGCATAGTGCAACTGGTGAGCGTAAGATGGGAACGATGATGGAGCCTCTGGTGGACATGTTGGCATCTGCAATCGACCAACTTGTCCCCAAACACTTATGTAAGACACCGCTACCATCTATCTTCGTTTACAAGTGTGTACGCGAGTTTTCGCTAAATCATCGTTCTGGAGATTGTGTGATATTTTCAATCAACTTTATGAAACTCCATTGCCAAGATTTTCTTTTGGGTGGTATAACGGACAAGATGGCGGAAAACATGCGCATGAACTTTGCGCTTGATGTGTATGAAGATTGTGAAGCAACTTAGGGGTTGAGGAGTGTTTTTCTCGTATTTTTCTTTGGTTTCACCAAACTTGTTACATGAAACTTAAAGATAATTATGTTAATTTTATTTTATTCTTGGTTGTGCAAATTTTATTATGTGAATGACATGAAACACTTATTTATACATACGTGGACATATATTTAGTGTTCAAAATGTTGTCTGTATTATTATGTCCACCATTTTTGCAATCATCACACGTGATTAATATTGTTGTAGGTACCCACCTATTCCATCACCTGATGTTGGCAAAGATGGTACAACACTGGCGTTGCATCCACGAGTTTTGATGACGACATCTTTGCACACGACGACATTTTTGCACACGCTTGAATCCTTCCCACATCTTGCAGCTACCGGCTCCAAGTTTTAGTAATATATTTCACGGTGGTCACATGCAGGGAACATAGCATCATGTTACTTGGAGAGTTTACGCTTGGTAGAATGCGAATGAGAAGTTGGTAATGCCATTGATATACTAAACCTAACACATGCCCTCTCACTTTATTGAAAATCAAACTTTTAGGATCTATATTCCTTTATTGTGTTGGAAGTGTGAAATATGCAATTGGGAGGATGGTGAGAATTTTATCAGCATCCCCATTACCAGAGTACACCACATGCGTAATCGAGAAAGTCATATCCGACTTTTGCATTATGTCTACAGAAAACATGCAGAAAAAGATGTTCATGGCGAAGGTACTAAAAAAAATATATACATGTTACATATCGTTCTTGTTGTTACATATGCACACCGAATGAAAGATGCCCGAAATGCTTCTTACAATGGTGTGTTTTCAAGCTTTGGAAAGAGTATTACTGGTGATTGACGAAATATTTAAAAGAATGATGAATATTTCTCTCCACTTCGACATATTCTGTTCCGAAAATTATTATGTGAACTGAATATTTTTGTCAACCACTTATTATGTCAATGGATGTATATTTCTCCAGTACGTGTGCCACACATGTTCTAATCTTGTATTTTACTTTGGCAATCAAAACAAGTCGATAAGCGAAAGTTTATACATCATGGACAAACAAATATAGTCCATACATATCCCAGTCCGTAATCAAACTACTTTCATTAGCAGAAGTTTATACAACATGAACCGAAAATATTATATTTTTGACTCTGTCAAACAAAATACTTGCATAAGAAAAAATTTACATGACATTTTAAAAAATAAGTTTGTCCATATATATTTTTGTCCACTATAAAAATTATTGCATAAAAAAAGTTATACATCATGGACAATACATCTATCAGCCCATACAAACAAAACAGTTTCTGTCCACCATGGACACCCTATCGTATACGCACTTTTTATACATCAAAGACATTAAAAATTTAGACATCATGGACTAAAAATTAAGTCCATAAAGATTTTAGTCTATAATCGTACTACTTTCAATATCAAAAGTTTATACATCATGGACCAAAAATATTACCAAAAATATTGGATTCCATAAAGACAAACATATTATGTCTATGATAGGCAAAATTTTATACCTCATTGTCTCTTCCAATCAAATTACTTGCATAAGAAAAACATTATACATCATGGAAAAAATATAGGTTAGTACATACATGCAAAACAACTTATGCCCACCATGGACAACCAACTGCATACAGTACAGGAAGCACCTACATTATATTCAAATTATATCCAACAAATGTTACAACTTTTTCCTTAGGTTTTCACCAAAATCATACCCTAAACAGGTGAGGTTACTGCATTATAGGAAAAATATATTGTACACAAAATATAGTCATAACATTACACCTCTATAACGGGTTCTTGCAACTCGCCCTATTGTGTAATGGTAGGTTGCATATCGTGCAGTTTTAGAGTGGACGTATGGACCCCTGGTTATTTAATAGTAAAAACAAATGTCAGTGTCTTCTCGGAATAAAGTTGGTCACTATCAAAAATTTCATCCCCGATTCAATATGATACAAGTAACTTACAAGTTGTTCGCTGTGTGAAGGGATTCTAACGGTCCTTGGCATGCCCGCCGCCCTTCTAGTTCTCAGCTGGTTTGTATGTTCATCCACCAAAGATATGGGCATATCAATGTCTTTCTCTCTTGCAGGTGGCATAACTATTTCTGTCCACAGATACAACCGCTCACTAACCAAGTAACATTTCCCAACTAAAGTGTGGATATCTATGTTTTTAATACCGACAGTAGCTAAATTATGGCAACATGGTACACACAACACATTAAACATTCTGCATGTGCATCTTTTCCTCTCCAAATCTACAGTGAAGACACAACCACTATTCACTTGGTAAATAGTCGGTGAAGCTCCAATGACGGCATAATTGGTTGCATCTTTGAGATGTTTAATCAATATGTCTTCAATCTTAGGGGTACAACATGTCTTAGCTTCCATGGCTATCTTCATGTGGGCACAAAACCAACTCATCAACAATGTTCTAATTGATTCAACCATTGTAGCTATTGGGAAATTGATGGTGTTTTGAAGCACTGCGTTTAGAGACTCGCATATGTTACTGCTCATGAGGTTGTACCGCATACCAAGAAAGTAAGCAAGTGTCCAGTGAGCCAATTCAATGTCTAACAAATATTCATCACAACTAGGATTACGTTCTTGCACCTTTTCAAACCAATACCTAAAATCACCAATGGTGTAGGACCTTGCAGCATTTGAAACCATCGTTGCAAGACCTTCACACTTGAACCTATGTTTGACATTTCTTTCCAGATGTAAAATACACGCTCCATGTTTGGCTAGTTTATAAAAATTATTTAGTCATGCGTATATGGCTTGGTGTCGGTCCAAAAAAAAAAACAAGATCTTCTGTGTCGTGGACAAATATTTGCAGTTGGGTGAAAAACCATGTCCATCCAGCAGTGCTTTCCCCATCGATAACAACAGACGCCAACAAAAAAATCTGGTAATTCCCGTCCTGTTCGCTTGCTTCAACCAAACAACTCTTATATTTCTCTTTTCTTTGAGTCTCATCTATGAGTACCACATTCCTCAAATGCTTGTATTCCACTACAGAGGCACCAAATGCAACAAATAAATACTTGAACAATTTCAGCCCGTCTGCGGTTCCTTGTACTGTTTTCACCTTTGAGATTGTACCCGGGTTTGTCAGAGAGAGTAGATGTAGATATTTACAAAAGGAATTCATAACTTTCTTCATCACCCCCTACCTCTTTGCATAGCCACTTCCTTTGCATACCATGCTTTAATATATGATATAATATCATTAAAATATATCAACACTATTTATGACACATCACACGCCCGAGGACCAACTTTTCTATGTGCATATCTTGCTTTCAACGGCTCTCCAAGTATGCTAGCAGTTGCTTTCTTTCCGTATCGATACCTTGCATTAAGTCACATGTATGCCTTAAGGTAACTGTCCTAACCTCCACATGTTTAGAACTGTCGTTCATCGTTGCGTATACCCTCCTATTACATTTTGGATCAGAACATACATAAATTACCTTTTTTATCGAAACATGCACCTTACAGTTAAATAGTCTTTTAATCGAGTACATTGAAATGGCCTTATGCAGCTCCCCTTTATTCTTAAAAGACATCCCAACGTGAATTGCATCTCCCCTTCTTTAAACTCATATTTTATTGGTCACTTTCCATCCTCTTAACATTATCTCTGTATGGCTGTGCATCACTTGCCATACCCATTAAACCCATAGATCCTTCATGGAAATGAGTACCAAATAACGGATCATTACCATGTTGTCCACCTATACCAGAAACATGTTGTCCATCAAACGGATGATTAACATGTCCATCAGACGGATGATTAACATGTCCACTAGGACTGAGAGTTTCCTGTCCACTAGAGATAGTATCATGCCCACTACCAATAGTTTCATGTCCACTTCCATCACGAGTACCTACAAATTCGCACACAATGTATTGTACACTATCAATAGCGCAATGGACACTATCAATGTTAAATACATGTTCTCAAAGTATCATTCTTTTTTTATTCACTCACATTCAGTTGTTTGTACATCCGCTACGGACGTAGAATCATGTCCATCACGCTCATGTGAAGCCTGAACTTCGCTATCCACATTTGCATTCACAACAACATATAAATCCCATTCGTCTGGATATTCTCTATATATGTATTCCCTCATGAAGTCGAAATCATATTCAAGCGGTTCATCCATGTTGTCATACCAACCATCATCATCATCCTCACTCCCGTCGCCCCCTTCCCCTCAATGTCTATGCTCTTGCTATTTGTTACATGTTCTTTTCCAGGTCGCCTTCTCTTCTTACCAGTGTCCTCCTCCAACAAATTAAATGTAGGTCCACCTTCCAACACATCCTGTGCATACATATGCACTTAATGTCCACTACCGACAACTTCTTTTCCCACTAGAGAACCATGTGTATCATTTACCCTGCCACACTCTCGATGTCTCATTTCAAGCTGGTCCACTCTTTCTAGGAAACTCTCATCTTCGAATGTTCTACCAAAGTCAACATTTCTATCTTCATTCACATTTGGATCTTTATTCACAATCGGCAGACAGTAAATGACTAACTCTCTTCCGACATTGTCCACCCCACATTCTTCATGTATGGACATATGTAGGTTTCGTCTGTAACACCCCGTTTCCGGTCAACCCTCTTTTGACCAAAACCGAGGTGGTTACGCCCATCTCGAAATTTAACTCAGTCGAACCA
>OVBE01007910.1:0-17886 GCA_900406425.1 Iberis pinnata
GTTTTGCATCCAAAGTGTTTATAGCATTTCTCTGTTTTATGCATTTTTACTTTCGTTTCACCTAGGACCCTTCGCACCCAACCCCTTTTTAATATCAGCTTGACTTTAAAGCATCAAGCACATTCTCACTGCTTAGTGCTTTCCCATTATGGATTGACATAAAAATCCATACTACAACGTGGGGTGATTGATAGCCCTTAGGGACCTCAAAATCCTACTATCAGCAGCCTAAAAGCCGAAACCAATGGTTGCAGATGGGAGATCTAAATACCAAATATTTTCATGTTGTTACCAAGAATAGACGAGCTCGTAATCGGTTACTGTCACTTCGAACGAATATTGGAGGGCAAATCAGTGGAAATAAAAATTTGGGAAGGCTTGCCCAAGATTATTTTTAAGATCTTTTTTTGAGTCAAAAAAATCCGGAACCACAATAAGTTGTTGATACAATGGACATTGTGGTCACACCGGCCATGAACCTTAATTTGACTTCAACTATTACACTTCAGGAAATCAAAGATGCACTATTCTCTATAGGTTCAACAAAAGCGCCCGGGCCAGATGGTTTTACAGCTCGTTTATTCCAACAACATTGGGATATTGTGGAACCTGCCATCACTGCGGAAATTCATAATTTTTTTATATCGGATACTCTACCAGCTCAATGGAATCATACTAATATTTGTATGATACCAAAAATTAATTTACCGGTAACAATGAAAGATTTCCGTCCAATTAGCCTCTGCAATGTTCTCTACAAAATCTCAAAAATTATGGTGAATAGACTAAAGAAGTATTTGCCGGCATTGGTCTCTGATGCGCAAGCAGCTTTTATTCCGAGTCGATCAATCACCGATATTGTGTTTCTAGCACATGAGCTGTTTTATTCTCTTCGGTCAAAAAAAAAATCTCAACCAATTTCATGGGTGTTAAGACAGACATTAGCAAAACATATGATCGGATGGAATGACATTTCTTACATGCGGTTTTAAGGAAGAAGGGATTTTTCGAGAAATGGATAACATGGATTCTTCAATGTGTGACTATTGTTACCTTCTCGGTACTGATAAATGGTAGTCCATATGGAAAGTTCATACCTCAACGGGGTCTCCGTCAGGGAGACCCTCTCTCGCCTTATCTCTTTATTTTATGTGTCGACGCTTTAAGCTCCCTTATTACGAAAGCTGCGACTGCTGGTGAACTTAATGGCATTAAAGTTTTTCACAACGCACCTACCATCAATCATTTACTATTTGCAGATAATTCGTTATTTTTTAAAAAAGCTGACCATTCTAATGCACACTAGTTAAATGCTATTTTTCAACAATATGCGAAGAAATCAGGTCAGGTAATTAATTATGATAAGTCAACTATCTGCTTTGGGGATAAAGTCTATGCTCATACACGTACAAGTATTATGAACATACTTGGAATTGATAAGGTTGGGGGATAGGTCGATACTTGGGGCTATCGGAGCGGTTTGGTCAAAATAAAATAGAATCCTTTTCCTATCTTATCGATAAAGTAAACAAGCGTATTTCGGGATGGCAATGTCGATATCTTTCACAAGTCGGCCTTGAAGTACTTCTGTAAAATGTTGTTATGGCCATGCCGATTTACTCGATGAATTATTTCAGGCTACCTCTTACTTTATGTAATGAGATCGATAAATTAATTTCATGATTTTGGTGGAGCGGTACCTCTGAGGGTCGCTGTATGTCTTCGTGGTAGATACTACAATTTCCTAAGTTTCAGTGTGGCTTGAATTTTCGTAATTTGAGTCAATTTAACCAAGCACTACTAGCCGATCAAGCATGGAAAATATTGATCTGGCCATCATCATTAATTGTTAAAGTATTCATCACTCTCTATTGTAAAGATGGTAGCTTTCTTAATGGATGTCCAGGTATACGTTCTTTGTTTGGTTGGCAATAAATTTGTTATGGTAAAGAATTACTAAAATAGGGATTAAGAGATGATCTAGGAAATGGAGAGGCCATTCAAATTGGATATGAATCTTGGTTACCGACAGACCCTCCAGGTTTGGCAATTACAACGTGTGAAGTTGCACGTACTTTACCAGTTACCGCTTTATTTGATACATTAAGGAAATGGGATGAAAATGCATTGCGACAATATGTACATGCTAATGATCATGACTTAATTCGAAAGCTATTTATCCGTCATATTGCTGCCCCAGATCGGTATATTTGACATTATACACCACAGGGATCCTATACCGCCAGATAAGGATATCGATTGGCTTCTCAATATGTGATCCAGGATATAACTACACTCCCACCATTGTACAACAATGTTGAGCTAGCTACCAATATCTGGAAGTTACCAATACCCCCAAAACTGAAACATTTCATGTTGCGTCTTACCTCCTATACTGATATACTACCAACTTTTGGTAATTTATTCCAACGTCATATCATTTCCACTCAGCAATGTCCAAGATGTTGTCTCCATGATGAATCTAATGACCATCTATTCTTCTCTTGCCCCTATGTGTATAGTGTATTGCGTTTTATGGGTCTAAATGATCCAATCATATATGATTCATTTGTCCCATTTACTACGAAGGTGGAGAGGTTAGTGCACCTAAATACTACACATAACGTTGGGTTGATTCAGGGATATACTGTTTTTGGATTTTATGGCATCTTTAGAAATCAAGAAACACTTTAGTTCATGCTCATTCAAACAATTTTGTTCCTGATATATGCGAACAAGCTAGACGGGCTGCACACGAATGGGTCCAAGCAAGGATAAATGCTTCTCTTTCCTTCCCATCTCTTTGACCTCAAGCTTCAAAGGTTTCTTTATCATGGACTACACCAACTCCGACGTGGGTTAAGTGTAATTTTGACGCTTCCCATCGTACTAATGGTTCTATATCGGGCCTTGGCTGGATTCTCCGTGATGACCATGGTCATTTCCTGCATTGTGGTTATACAATATAAGCAGGAAGTCATACCATTGAGGAGGCAGAACTAACAGCTTTCCTATGGGCCTTTCAATGCGTCCATTTTCTTGGATATACACGTGTTATATTTGAAGGAGATAATTATAGTGTTAGCAATCTCCTAAATTATGTTGGTTCTTCTCGGCGATTAGATCACTATGTGCGCACTTACCAACAGTGGAGCTGTCTGATATCTGAAGTCCGATTACAACATCGTCCAAGAACACATAATCATTGTGCTGATTTTTTTGGCAAAATGTGCCTTAACTAGTCGTCTGGATATTTCAGTTAATCATGTATGTCCCAAAGATTTACAATAATTTGTAAACAACGATCTTTTATAAATACATTACGTTTGTCGCAAAAAATAAGATAGGGGTCATTCAATTACAACCAACACGCAAATTATAATGACAATAAATCCGAATTGAACCGAACCGAACCGAATTAGGCGATAACGTATGGTTTTGGATAAACTATATAAACCGTTTAGATATACATTTATAAAAACCGTGGATATGAATATGGAACATATATTAACTGTGAAAATCGATTAAATAAAAAAACGATAAATTTTATTTTTTATTTAAGTAATATAATATTTTTTATATAATTATATAATGATCTACATGGATTTACCACTATATAAAAAAATTATTTTCTTAGTAATTTAAATATTTAATTTTTTTATTTATATTATATAATCAAATAATCTACATAAGTTTACAATTTGCTAAAAATATACAGAAAAACCAGTCTCCGCTATAAGGAAAACAACATTTCTTAGTAATTCAAACATCTATGCATTAGTTTGTTATATTGTAAATAAATCAAGTGAATCAAAATTATTAATATTATTTTTTATTTTAAATGGACATAATTTTATGTGTATTATGAGAATGCAATAAATAATGGTTATTGATATCAATGCAAGGAAATCTAATAGTTCGGTGTTTTTTTGCTGTCATTATAAGTTTTAATTTTTAATTTATTATTTTTTACTTCTAGTTAAGTAAAATGTGATTTACCAATCACTTAAATTTTCAACATGTTTATAACTATTTTAAATATAAATATCTATATATAATAACATATATAATTTTTGGTAAAAACCGAATAAATCGAAAACCGAACCAAAGCCGAAGGTATCTAAACCGAACCAAAATAGATATAGTTTCAATATGGTAATTATTTATTATAAATCAAAAAATAAAATAAAAACTGAACTGAAACCGAACCGATATCTAGATTGAACACTTCAATAGATAAATCTTAATTTTGTATATATCAACCTATGGAAATTATTTGCCTTATTGCCATTACGGATCTAAGACTAAATATACACCTGAAAAAGAAAAAGATCTACCCACTATGCATATACATGTCAAGTGGAGAAAGAAATCCAAAATCCAAAATTAGTTATTTTATGAACCATATATATAATTCCCATAATTTAATTTCTATTTGTATCTACAGGCACATGCAATGCACGTACGACCCCGTAAGACATTTCTTATTTGTCGTTCGTTCATGCATTTTTGTTGGTGAGTGTAATTTATATATCAACATTAAATTACTGTTTTACCATAATAATAGCAAACATCCACGCCTGACGCCACTTAATGTTTTACAAAAATTTAATGAAAAAACAAATAACTTAAAAGACAAATACATATAAACTTTGTTCTTTTGTCTATTGTTAATAACTACAACACGTTTGGTTAATAGTCACTGTAATTTTTCGCAAAGAAAAACTAACGAATGAAAATTCCGATCGTTGTTAATGTAAAATGTTATTACAACCAATTACAAGTAAATAAATAATAAGTTGTCGCTATCAATGTTGTTGGTTGCTAGCAACAAGCAAATGAACATGTATGTAACCAAAAATTCTTCCGAAAAGAGATATTATATCACGGGGCTCGAACCCGTACCACATATCTAAATTAGTTTATATATTGTATATATGAACATAGAAAATGTAACCAAAAGTCAAAATATATAAAAGAAAGATAAAATAGATAGTTGTTTGGTATCGATCTCATTTCGTTCTAACTTACACTCATTTTTAGATTTGAACATCTTTCACTATCAGTGTTTCGTATCCAAATCAGACAAGGCAGCCACTAAAGCCAAATTTTTGTAGTCGCCATGCTTAAATAGTATTCGAAATATATTATAATTAGTTAGTGGGAATTAGCAAGCAACGAAACAAATCTTTTCGATTGATAGCTAAAATCTTTAGTAGACCCGTACAGGGAATATAATTGTGTTACTCTAAGTGACCTCATGCTAATCTCATCGTTATTTATATACACACGATCGATTCACTTAAACCATAATTATTTTATATAATTCAGAAAACATATATGTGAAGTTAAAATTATAATAAAGTGTTTAAAGGTTCATCTCTACATATTGTTTTGAACACAATTCAACTCTAAGTAATTATAAAACTTCACATTATAATAATTAACTAAAAATTGGTATTATCAATCAAAATATGCTATGACGTTTTATCGAAAAACTAGTCACTCTGCATTTCACAAGTATATAGAGAAGTTAATAATCGTTTGCGGATGAATTAGCGAACTATGCGTTTATACCATTTTTTAGATTTTCATTTTCTTATTGTTAGTCCAACTGATGTTGATCTATTTGTTTCGGATTTTTTTTTTTTTTTTTTTTTNTGTAAGCTTTTTCTCCCTCTTTCACGCTAAAAAAATTACATAACTAATGTCACTTTTCCTCTTTGAAAACCCTAAGAGTTCTCTCTCTTTAAGCGCCGCTCTCCTTCTCTGTTGGTTTTACCGGTGCCGGCGGCTACCACAGCGCCGGTGCCGGTCCCGTCTTGCTTTGTCCTTTCCTTTTTGTTGTTGGCTGCGCCTCCTTTCTCCATCTTTCTTTCTTTCTCCGGCGTCCTCCTCCTTTGCGTCGCGTTTCGGTAGTGGTGAGGGTTCTCCTCACCGAGGTGGTTCTTGTCTCCTTTCCAGTGGCTGGATTCTCTCCTTCTCCGTCTGTGGCAGGTTAGTTCTCTTCTGGATCTGGTGATGTTTATCTCCTCTCCGTCAGGTGGATGTAGGTCGGAGCGCCAGCGGGGTCAGAGCAGTTGGAGGGTCTCCTTGCGGTCTTGGTCTTCAGCCTCGGTCATTTCCAGTTTCTGTTTGGCTTTTTCTTGTTTGGCTTCGTTTATCCTTGCTGCGCAGGTTTAGTTCTGTCGTGTTTGAGGGTGGCTCGAGTCTTCAAGTGGAAGTTGAAGTGGGTTTCTACGGTTTCACTTGTCAGCATGTTCTTTTTCCTGTTGCCAGCGTGTGGGCACCACGTTCAAAGGTTTGGTTGGCTTCCTTCTGTGCTCTTTGTGTGGTGTTTCTGGGAACTTTTGTCTCTGGTCTTGGCGTTGGTTCTGATCTTTTAGCTAGAGGTTGCGGCGTGTAGGAGTTGGTGTTATCTTCTGTTATGTTCTTTGCTTTTTGCTTCTGAAGTGGGTCTTGTGTTCTCCTCCTCTCGGTCTTTCTCCGGTCTCTTCCGAGTTCGGCGTTTTTGGGGTTGAGAAGCTTCGCTCTTTGTCTCTACATTTGGATTCGATCGAGATTCTTCCTTTTATTCGGTTGCTGTTGTGGCGTTCCAGTCTTTGGTCTTCGCCTTTTCCGGAAGTTCAGTGGCTTTGAAAGTCCACTTGGTTCTTCTATCCGGATCAGTTTCCGTTTGCTCTTTTATCAGTGAGGTAGCTTTGAATTGTTATAGGAGGAAGCTTTAATCGTTTACATTTCTTCGTTGCGATTAGTTTCGTCCCCTCAGTTTGCCTTTGGCGTAAGTCTTTCAGTTTGGTGCTCTAGCTTCGCCTCGTCGTTCTCTTAGTTTTATTTGATCGGTCGTTGGCTTTAGTTCGTTGGAGGTGTTTAAGTCGTAGTATTTTGGTTTTTTGGCTTTAATGTATGGCTTGATTGTTACTGGCTCTTGAGACAATCTGTTTTAGTCTCAACTTTTAGTTTTCTACCTTGTATTCCATCCCTGTATTCCACTTATGATCTATAATATTCTAGTGAAAAAAAAAAAATATGAAAAAAAAAACTAATGTCACTTTTCTCTCTTCTTTTTTTTGTCACATCCAATGTCAATTTTCTCATCGTTATCAATATATACAATCATTATATCATGATCATAATAATTATTTACATTATCATTTTACTCTATAATAACTCACTATCACGAAAAAGAGTAATGTGACAAAAAGCAACAAGATAAGAAAATGAAAATCAAGAAAGAAAAAAAGGAATGATATATACTAAAAAGGTTGAAAATATATATTTTTTATTTCTTAACATAATTGTCTTCAATTACGGGAAATACGGCTCCAAGGAAATATCCGAGAACTTGACCCGGATGCAATTCGGGTTTTAACCCGTTCAAAGTCCGAATACGGACAAGGTATAGTGATTCCTCCTTCATGACAAAATCCATACTCTTTCTCCGATTCTCTTAGAAGCTCACCAAACAAAGGATGGTTAAAGTAAACAATTGGTACCAAAACTCTATGAAAGTCAACATCTTTTTGACCCACGTAAACCGCTAAGTATCCTCTTGGAACCGGGTCGGGTTTGTATCCGGATTCTTTTTTAGTATACCCGAATAATCTCAACCTTTGTGTGAAACGTTGTCCCCAATTTATGAGCTTTCTGATTGGTAATCTCAACTTGTAACCGGTTCGGGTCGAGTTTATCCGGTTGTATCGGGTACGACGACGAATTCGGGTTTTCCGATGGATCCATTTAGAGATTCGTAGAATTTGTCTTCTGATCTTAAACCCTTTGATCTTTCTCATCTTCTTCTTCTTCTTCTTGATTATTATTTATCTAAATTGAAAAATAGTATTGTCACAAAGCTAAAATCTTTGAGAAATCTAAGAATTTTATTGATTTCATCTTTAAATAAAAAAACAAAAGAAGTTAAAAGAACTATCAGAATCTCGACGGTGGAGAATCACCGACGGGATATATCGACGGCGAGGATTAAACGAAGAAGAGAAATGCAATTGTGATCAAGAGAAGAAGTGAGTGAATAAGGCAGAGGATTTTAAAGAGTTATGGAGTATAGATAAAATGAACGGTTTAGATGAAGACTAGGATTTTTAGCCGTTGGATTAGATTAAGTTTATATAAGATTGGTTTAAAGCTTGAGAATCTACATTTAATACATGACACGTCCCATTAACCGTTACTCTACACTTATCGTCACGCAAATAAAATTCAAGTTCAAGTCTCTATTCATTTGTCATGTGTGAGACTTTAAAAATTTGTATTTTTGTGCAAAAAAGTTTAGAGGTTATGTTATATAAAACTTAAACTAATGTAATTCGTTTTAATAACATAAAATGTGTTTACAATAAATTTGATGTTAAAAATCTGTTATGCGGAAGTTGTTTTAGCCTAGTGGCATCATAATCAATGAGATATGTAACACATTCTAACATAAAATCGAGTGTCCGCGTCTATAATAATGTAGGAATTGCCTATAATAATGTAAGAACTAACTATTGAACCATTATGATAAGTATCTATGCAAAACCAAATTTGTAGATGGATTTTGTTGAATATTTCTTTGTGTTTAAATAAAATTTTAATCATGATCTACCATTTTTTCGAGATTTCAATCGTAATTGAGATTTAAATATGCTTTCTTTAAAATTCAATTGATGTAAAGATATATTAATTTAATGTAATTTCTATTTATGTTTGATATCGTAGTTTGATCCGAACATTTTAAAAACGAAGTTGTTGGTTGAATCGTTTTTTATTGTTAGATTCGGTTCATTTATTTTGATTTTTTTTTTGTCAACGTTTGAACTATAACATGCCGATCTAATAGTTAATTCCTACGTTATCATAAACGTGTGGACTCGATCTCAAGTAAAAATGGTGCTACTTATTTCATATAAATTTATGAATGTCACTAGGTTAAAGTCACTTTTCCTCTAATTGTACTATAAAAAATAAGGTTAAAGTTGTTCATTATTTTTGTCAAATAAATGCTATAATAAAATATGTTATTCTTATGATTTACGAAGATATAACTAATGGTTAATTCTGAATCTATAGGGGAAAAAAGACTAATCAGACAAAGGCTTTGAACTTTTTTGAGTTTTTCTTTATAAATTAAAGGCTTAAAATTCATTTTTTTAATTATCTAAACCAATTTGTTAGAGCTAGCTTAATGGTTAATATGTTTGAAGATGAAGACAGTTATGCCACCACACGTGTGCTGTGCTGGCCACATGAGACAAAATTTTGAACCTATTCGTTAACACTCACACAAGATCAAAACACACCCCACCATTTCAATTTTATTTAAATCTTTTTAATCTTTGTGATCATCTACTGTGTTTTTTTAAATCAAGTTAGTGATTATCTACCTGTCTGTGATCTTGTTAAAAGATATTCACAGAATTAAAATTATAATAAGTACGAAACAAAAATATGTACGGTGTGTCCTTTAGTTACGTTAATTACGTACGTACGTTAATAATAGTTAATTAATATGTATTCTTGTATCAGGACAAGGTACTTAACACAAAAAGAGATGCGAATAAAGATTGGACAGATCTAGTTTTTGAGTTATTTTTAAAGCCAAAAAATTAGGTTAAACCGACAAGTTTTTTTTAATTATAACCGACAAGTTCTTTTTCCCATAATATTTAGTTGTATTATTATAGTCCATAACCAATAAGATAAATCTAAAACTTATAAAAGTTTAAACATTTCATAATGCACATGACCTGGAGAAGATATTCGTTTTTCGTTATCTGATCTTTTGCCCATGAACGTTCATAAAAACCAACAAAAAAAAATAACATTTATAAATTTTAACTTTATATAATAGTCATCAGTCATCACACTTTAGAATAACATTTGTTTAGGAGTTCGAGTTTATAGTAGCAACTATGATTCTGACCATAAATATATATGTTGAGCAAGGATGTGGTATTGATGAAGTTGTTAAAGATTTATTTTGTAGCTATATATATATATTTTTAAAAAAAATTTGATTATAAATTTGAAATTATCGCTGAACTGTGAAATGATAAACTGAAAATAATAATTCATTGAACCAACGATAATGGCTTTTAAATAGCCTTACAAGAAAAATAACAGAAGCAAGCTAAAAAGAAGGAAATAGACTCCATGACTCTACTAACTAATCTCCTAAAGACTCGGACCTGTATTGATCGTGAAACACTAATGACTTATTAAATAAAAGAGTAATTCAAACACTAACATACCCTCTCTTAAGCTTAATTCTCTTGAATTGAGCTTACTTCAAACAAGTTAATCATTCCAAGTAGTGCACGTAACTTCTCAAATAGCTAGAGCTTCAACGGCTTCGTAAACATGTCCGCAACTTAATTTTCTGTTGCACAATACTCCAGTTTGACAATCTCACCATTCACCAATTCTCTGAGATGATGAAACCTCACTTAAATATGCAGTGCTGGCTCAAAAAATTTAGGGACCTCCGGACAAAAATAATATCTGGGGCCCTTAATTTTAAAAAAAAAATTTAAAAAAGTTAATCAAATTTTAATGTATTAAATTGTTATTCATAAATATAAATAAAATATAAACTATTTTTATTTTTAAATCAATATTTTTAAAAATTATAAAAAATTTCGACATCAAAATATCGGTTCGGGGGAGGGACCCGGGGCGGTTGCCCCTAATGCCCTCCCCACTTAGCCGGCTGCTTACTCTTCCCATGAAGAATCGGATGTTTGGACAACTGAATTATTGAACTGTTATCACAATGAATTACAGTTGCAGATTCTTCTCCAGCTCCAATCTTCTCTAAGATTCTTCTAATCCACACACACTGACACGCACAAAATGCAGCAACAATGTATTCGGCTTCGGTGGTAGAGAGAGCAACAATAGGCTGTTTTTTTTATGCCCAAGAAATCGCACCAGAACCTATCAAGAACACACTGCCCGTCGTGCTTCTTCTATCGTCCAAATCGCCGGCGTAGTCACTATTTGTGAATGCCATGAGTTTCATATTACTTCTCTCACTCCTTCTGTAAAAGATTCCAAGTTCAATTGTACCTTTCAAATACCTTAAAATCCTCTTTGCTGCAAGCCAATGTGACATTCTTGGATTTGCCATAAATCGACTTATGAGACACACTCCATACATCAAATCAGGCCTGGTCACAGTTAAATACATGAGACTCCCAACCAATTGCTTGAACATGGTTTCATCCACTTTCTCACCATTCTCATCTTTTGTGAGCTTTGTTCCTGGCACAATCGGATTTTTGACAGTATTACTATCTTCCATTCCAAACCTTACCAAAACCTCATGAGCATATCGCTTCTGAAAAATAAAAATCCCAGCAGTACTCTGTTTTACCTCAACTCCAAGAAAATATTTCATTCTTCCCAAATCTGACATCTCAAATTCCAGCATCATCGACTTCTTAAACTCTCATCACACATAGCTTTATTATTTCCAGTGAATATTAAATCATCCACATAAAGGCTAACAATGAGAATATTACCTCCTTTCATCTTAGTAAACAAAGTATGTTCACTTGGGCACCTCTCAAATTCTTCTTTAAGAAAATATCGTTCAATTCGGTTGTACCAAGCTCTCGGAGCTTGTTTGAGCCCATACAACGTCTTTCTTAGCTTGTACACATTTCCTTCTTCTCCTTTCTTTATGAATCCTTTTGGTTGTCTTACATACACATCCTCGTTTAGTTCTCCATGTAAGAACGCACTTTTAACATCCAACTAGAAGATTTTCCAATTAGATTGAGCTGCAAGGGCAATTATTGTTCGAATGGTGTCAAGCCTTGCGACTGAGGAAAATACTTATGTGTAGTCTATGCCATAACACTGAGCATATCCTTTCGCTACCAACCTCTCTTTGTGTTTGTCAACCTCACCATCTTCATTCAGCTTTGTTTTATACACCCATTTCACTCCCATTAGTGTAAAACCTTCAAGTAAAGTAGTAAGCTCCCATGTGTTGTTTTTCTCAATTGATTCAATCTCACACTTCATCGCCTCTTTCCACACATCATCTTTCACTGCATTATCAAACGTGATTGGATCAATTTATGTCATCATCATTAAAAGCATTACTGATAAATTTTCTTCCACATCTTCTTCTTCTCCAGTGACGTAATCAGCCAAGTATCATGGTCTTCTTCTTGTACGTGGGCCTGTATCTTCTTCTCTTAAAGTTGATCTTAGCAATGATGATGAGACACGTCTTGGAGAAGTCAACACAGGAGAAACACATGAATTATTATTTGATGCATATGGAGATGAAGAGCTGTCACTTGTCACAACATGACTTGTCACGTTTATTGTTTCATCTCCTCCTTCTTCTATATTTTGATCTTCATCTCCACAATCAAGTCTTTTCTCTTCCACACCATTTTGATCCCAATGCCAGCTTTTTCCTTCATCAAAGACTACGTCTTTACTTATCACAATATTTTTTGTAATTGGATCATATAGTCTCTAAGCTTTTGATTCTTCACTAACTCCTAGAAAGACACATCTCTTACTCTTGTCATCTAGTTTTTTTCTTTTTTGGTCTGGTATATGCACATACCCTACGCAGCCAACACTCTGAAATATTCCACTATAGGTTTCTTACCACTCCACGCTTCTTCAGGCATTATTTCTTCTACTGCTGCTGTTGGTGATCGATTTTGAATGTGAACACTCCATCTGGTAGCTTCAGACCAGAAGGCTTTTGGAACTTCTCTCTCACTTAGCATAGAACGAACTAAGTTCATTATTGTTCGATTCTTCCTCTCCGCCACACCGTTTTATTGTGGCGTAAATGCTGCTGTCAATTGTCGAGTAATGCCATGAATTTTACAGAATTCTCCAAACTCAGAGGATGTAAACTCCCCTCCTTGATCTGTCCTTAAGCAAGTAATGGACTCTCCAATCTCCTTTTACACACTTGATTTGAAGAACTTGAAGTTAAGAAACGCTTCTGAATTTTCACAAAGAAAATAGACCCACGTCTTACGAGTAAAATCATCAATGAATGTCAGTATGTATCTTTTGCCACTGTGTGAGATTGGCGTGATTGGTCCACATATATCCGAGTGGATCAACTGAAGTTGTCTTGATGCACGCCAAGAGCTCTTCTTTGACATTGGAGCTCTATGTTGCTTTTCGGTCATACACACAACGCATATCTCTTTAGTGGGCTTCAGATTTGGCAACCCAATAACCATCTTCTTTTGGCTTAACAATTTCATACCTTTTTGATTTAGGTGCCCAAACCAACAATGCCACAAATTCATCTCTTTTTCAAACACTTCTTCTGCTTGCAAACACATCGAATTCTTCTGTGATTTGTTGGCTATAAGAAAGAACATCCTTTTTCCATTCATGTTAGTCTCCATGATCGCACCTTTGCTAGGATGATACACTTTGCAGGTTCCATCGCGAATCAAAATTGCTAGGCCTCTTTCTTGTAATTCCCCAAGACTTAGCAAATTGTTTTTGAGCTCCAGAACGTAATAGACATCGGGTATGACTTGAGTGACACCACCGATTTGAAATTTCACACTCCCTTTTCAAACAACCGACATTCTTGTATCATTACCGATTTTTACTGTTCGAGTGATTCTTTCTTCGAGATTAGAGAACCACTCTTTACTCCCAGTCATATGATTGCTACAACCTGAATCGAGAAACCAAACTTCTTCTCGATTTGCTTGATATTTCTTCTTCTTCCTCCTCTAGTTCAGCATAGTTTGCTTTCTTCTCCCATTCGGGACACTCGTTTTGATAATTTCCTAATTTGTGACACTTGTAGCACTCAACAACAGCACGATCAAAACCATTTCTTGCTCTTCCTCTACTGCGACCTCCTCGAAATGATCCACGACCTCTTCCTCTGATTGGTCTCTCATCTTGAGACACTTTTAGTGCCTGCTCTTCTTGCTCATGTCCATCATTCGCTGTTCCTGGACAAGTAGACTTCCATGCAATTCATCAATTATCATAAAGCTCATATCTTTCGATTCCTCAATCGAACACACAACATAGTTGAATCTCGGAGTCAACGATCGAAGAATCTTGCTTACGATCGTGCTCTGCTCCATTGATTCACCATTCACCTTCATCTTGTTCACCACCGTCAAGGTTATTCCCAAAAAGATATCAATATTTTCTCCTTCTTTCATTGCCAACAATTCAAACTCTCTTCTCAATGCTTGCAATTGTGCCCTTTTCACCTTGGTGGAACCTTGATACTTCTTTCTCATTGATTCCCAAATCGACTTTGAGGTGATTTTGTCAAAAATAGTTTCCAGTATCTCTCTGTCAGTGGACTGGAACAGAAAATTCTTGACCTTCAGATCTTTAAACTTCGCCTCTTCTACAGATTTTCTCTGCATCTCATTCGCTGGTGACGTTCCAATTGCTGCTACTGGAACTCCATCTTTCACCAGACTCCACAATTCTCTACTTCTCAGAAAATTCTCCATTGTCATAGACCAGAAATCGTAATAGCCATCAAATCTTGGAATGGCTGGCTGCACAAACTTTTCAGATTTCTCAGACATTTCTCTCTTGATCACTTTCTCACACAGGTTTTGTTCTTCTTCTCTCTCTTGTCTCACACAAGCTCTAATACCAAATGTGAAATGATAAACTGAAAGTAATAATTCATTGAACCAACGATAATGGATTTTAAATAGCCTTACAAGAGAAATAACAGAAGCAAGCTAAAAAGAAGGAAACAGACTCCATGACTCTACTAGCTAATCTCCTAAAGACTCGGACCTGTATTGATCATGAAACACCAATGACTTATTTAATAAAGACTAATTCAAACACTAACACGAACAACACTTAGTCATGTGGTTACTGGCGTTGTCTCCTGACACCCCGGTCGCGGGATCGAGCCCATAAGTGGGCATTCTAACTCTAACTTACTAACATTGGTGACAAAAAAGAAAAAATTTAAAATTATCAATTTAAATATAACAAAATAAATATTATTTCCTCCGATTCATTTTAGTTGATGTTTAAGGTTGGTACACACTATTAATAAAACACAAAACATTATTTAATTTACCATCTTTCCATAAACACATGATTAATTATAGCTAATTTAACCAATAAAAATTCATTTCGTTGGAATAAAAATGGTTTTTAACTTTAAATTTTTACATAAAAATATAAAAACATCACTTAATATGAAATAGAAAAATCTATGAAACTTCAACTAATATGAAATGGGGGTAGCAATGAAAAGTTTCTAATCATAAAAGATTGTTAAAATTCTATCTGGCGATGAAAAATGAAATAATATGAATAAGTTTAGATAGAGATCAATTTTATTGTTGACTATACAATTTTATTATTTGCTAATGTTTTTAAAAAATTAAATCGACAAAATTTGATATATATATATATATATATAAATAAAGTGGAACCCTTTTTCTTTATTTAGGGTGTTATCTCATCTTATGTGTGTTAGAATTATGAAACCTAAACATCTTTTATAACTCTACAACAATTTCTAAATTATGGAATAAAAAAACAAAAATGATAAAAGACTC
Organism: Iberis pinnata; assembly: GCA_900406425.1. Classification (NCBI taxonomy): domain Eukaryota; kingdom Viridiplantae; phylum Streptophyta; class Magnoliopsida; order Brassicales; family Brassicaceae; genus Iberis; species Iberis pinnata. The sequence continues at coordinate 15,567 of OVBE01007910.1, forward strand.
AAGCCAATGAATTAATTACAAAAGAACGCTTAAAACTCATCAACAATTTTTTCAACGTTGATCCTAAACATTATGACACCTAAGCATCGTTTATAACTCTACAACAATTTATAAATTATGGAACGAAAAAAAAGATGGTAAAAGACTCAAGCAAATGAATTAATTACAAAAAGAAAACACTTAAAACTCTACAACAATTTTTTCAGCATCGACTCAAGTTAATGAAATAATTAATAAAAAAATAAATAAATATATAAATAGTTTCCGCAATTTACAAGAAATTAAAAAATATTACAAAATCCAAAGGTTGAAATCAAGCATCATTGGTTGCACTTTAATATAATCACAACATATTTTTTTATCTGGACCAAAAAGCTAAGAAAATCAAATATGATAAAGGATTCAAGTCAAGGAAATAATTAAATATATATATATATATATNNNNATATATAGTTTCTAAAATTTCTCAGAATTTAAATAAATTACAAAATCCAAAATTTGAGATCAAGCATCAATGGTCGAACCTTAATATATATATATATTAGAAAAACTTTTCTTTATATAGAGTGTCATCTCATTTCACATAGTCTAAAATTTTGATACAACATTATTATCTACCTTCTAATCATAAAAAACAAAAAAACTAAACAAAATTCAGCCTAAAAACCATATAATCCAACTAATTAAGTTGAACTCACTCACCCATAAACTTTCAAAATTTCAATGCAATGATCCAAAAAACTATTAATCTACTATTATTAATTTCTTATAAAATAAAAAGGTATATTTGTGCAGGTTACAAGCAAGCTCAAACTATAGCACCTAGAAAGAACAATAAAAATATATCAGAGAAATCAATTTGAAGTAAGAAACCCAAATTATGCTTATGAATACTAGAAGTGAGTAACCTGTTGAATTACTTTGAAGTTTTATAAATTACAGTAATAAAGAACATAAATGCAAATGTCCTATAGGATCATGAAAAACTAAAGAACCCTCAAATACATTATGAAAAAGCGAAAGACGAAAACAAATTTAATTATCCAAATCATATGTGAAACCCGATCTAGCGAAAGTGTCAAATTCACCAATAAGGAAATTGGTTGGAATAACCACGATAGATCCACGGAAACACATATCTTAGCATAAATGAAAGAGAGAAAGCATCATTTTGGGAGAAGACAATATAGAGAAAATGATGACTGTAGAGGAAAAAGGAAGAAGATGAGAAGGTGGAAATATTTTTAATTAATTATTAAGAATATGATTTAATAAAGTATTTAATTATATGGGTAATATTTATATAATTTATTATTATAGAAATTAAAATTTTCATTCTAGATATATTAATAGTTTATGATATTTTTATGTATTCTATAACTAATATAGGTAAATTACACTTAAATCAATTATTAATAGATAATATTTAATATAGAAAAAATCATAAAATTATATAGACTATGACATATAACAAGTATTAAAATATAATATTTTATATATTTAATATAGTCAAAATTGTGTTTAAATAATAATTTTATCATTTTTATTATGATATATTGATTAAGAGACTAAAAATAAAGTAAAACTAAAATCTTAAATAAGCGTGGTTAAATAAATGAAACAAGATCTGACAGTATTTTAATATCTATATATATAAAGTTAAACTTCTTCTCTTCATTTAGGGTGTTATTTTATCTTAGATATGTTATATTTATGACACTTAAGTATCTTTTATTACTCTATAACAATTTCTAAATTATGGAAAAAAAAAAGATGGTAAACAAATCAAGCAATGAATTAATTAAAAAAAAGATCACTTAAAACTTTACAAATTTTTTTTTAACATTGACCCTAAACATTATGATACATAAGCATCCTTTTATAACTCTATAACAATTTTTAAATTATGGAACAAAAAACAAAGATTGTAAAAGGCACAAGTCAATGAATTAATTACAAAAATGATTAAAACTACAAAAAAAAGTTTTAACGTCGACTCAAATCAATGAAATAATAAAAGAATAAAAATAAATATATAAATAGTTTCCGCAATTTCCAATAAATTAAACAAACTACAAAATCCAAAGGTTGAAGTCAAGTATCATTGTTTGAACCTTAATATATTCACAATTTTTTAATCTGGACCAAAAAAAGCTGAGAAGGTCAATATGATAAAAGATTCAAGTCGACGAAATAATTAAAAAAATAAAATATATAAATAGTTTCCAAAATTGCCCAGAATTTGAACAAATTATAAAATTCAAAGTTTGAAGCCAAACATGGTCAAACCTTCGTGTATATATATATATATATATATATA
>OVBE01007911.1:0-11094 GCA_900406425.1 Iberis pinnata
AATTTTCTTAATTTTTTTATAATTTTTGTGATTTTTTCTAGTTTTTAATAATTTTTTGTTATTTTATACAATTTTACAATTTTATTATAAATTTTTTATAATTTTATATTTTTTATAACTTTTTATAACTTTTTATAACTTTTATAACTTTTTTATAATTTTTTTTGGTAATTTTCTATATATATTCTATAATTTTCTATAATTTTATGATTTTTTATAATTTTTTTATAATTTTTAACCTAACATATTTGCCCAACACTTTTATAAATTGCGTTTTAGCCCATGAAATGTAGTCTGCAACATAAAATTAGTTACTTGGCATGTGTAGTCATGTATAAACATTACTTTGTGGTGTTTTATGGATATTTTGATACTTTGGATGTGTTCTCATATATTATGTCATAGTACGTGTAGCTAGCAAAGATTTTTCCTTAGGTTAATCACTTCCTATGTTTTCGTTACTGTTCCATTGATACTCCGTTTTTCTGGGTTAGTGTTCTTGGTGTTCTTCATCTTTGACTTTTGATCTTCATGTTTTCCTTAGTAGCTATGTTTTCTTGTTTTACTGATTTCGCACCAACCATGAGTAGTGAGTAGTTACCTTAGGTTCCTAAGGATGGGGTGGACTAGTGTTGATGTCCTGCTCTTCCTAAGTACGTAAGTTGATTTGCATCTAAATCCATTCTATTTCATTGCTCTTCATGCTGATTTCTTTCTGATCAATTGAAATTTGATTCTAAGCATTTCAGCACTCAGAAGGTGTTCAATTAAATGCATGAACATGATGATTTCATTGCTCTTCATGCTGATTTCTTTCTGATCAATTGAAATTTGATTCTAAGCATTTCAGCACTCAGAAGGTGTTCAATTAAATGCATGAACATGGTGATTTCGAGATTTGCACATCCTAGACTAAGAGATTAGATGTTTAAGGTTCTTATTTGATTTAGTAGATTGGTTCCTCATGACTGCTTAGTAGTGTACCGTTAACGAGAGTTAGGTCTGGTGATTGCTTTGCTTGAAACCATTTACTAAGATATTGGACTTGGTTGCATATGAATCTGCTATCTAGATATTAGATCATTGTTTGAGGTATGTTAGGAGCTTTGGTTTTCAGGAAGGATATCTAGTCAATTACTTTTGTCGTCAGGAACTTCTTTCCACTTGATTGCATATTTACCCAATTTACTTTCTTGTTGTTTATGTTTAGTATCTATCAATGCATATTAGTATTTGTTTCATGTTTTCTCTTTTAGTTTTCTGCATGTTTTGATTACTTAAGAATTGTTAGTAAAACCCCTATCTTCATATATAACTTGAATTAGTAGTTCCAATCACATCAAAATTGTTAGCCTCACAGCCATTTGAATTGACACTTTATCTATGCTACAATGACATGATTGTGTAGATAGAAAATTGATTTAATCATCATAACAAGGCCTAAAAAACTTTTTTATCATTTCATTGTTGAAACTTCACTATAAAAAAAATTAAATTGCATATATAAACATTAATTTAATCAATTAATCAAACCTACTCCACAAATCAAGTTAGATAATGTTTGCTTCTAATATGGATATACGAATGACCAGACGTATTCACAACTGCATATGTATACATTTATATTCATGCACATTGAGTATCATTCATTCCCACATGAAATATATCTTTTTTTTTTTTTTTTTTTTTTTAAAGTTTTTTTTTTTNTTTTTGACAACAGTGCCAATAACGAAAAAGCCGTCTCTCTCCTTCTCGTTCCGAGAAACTCACCAATGTTATTGAATTGTCCCACATGTCTTTTGACTATATCAGTATAAATACTTAAAAAAAAACCATTATTCAGTCATTCTCATGCTCATCAATAACACACACTTGATCATATATAGCTCATAAGCATAAAGACAAAACTTCAACTTTCAAGATGGGAAGAGCTCCTTGCTGCGAGAAAATGGGGTTGAAGAGAGGCCCTTGGACGCCTCAAGAAGATCAAATCTTGATCTCTTTTATCTCCAAATATGGTCATACTAACTGGCGAGCCCTCCCTAAACAAGCCGGTACGAACTACATATTTACATATAATTTAGTAATTTCCTATAATATAAATTTCTCAAATTTGATAGTAATTAATAACGACAGGTCTTTTGAGATGTGGAAAAAGCTGTAGACTTAGGTGGATTAACTATCTAAAACCTGATATTAAACGAGGCAACTTCAACAAAGAAGAGGATGATGCAATCATTAGCTTACACAAAATCCTTGGAAATAGGTATAATATTACTTACTTTACTTATATATTATTCTACTTATAGTTTTTCGTTTAATTAATTTTACAACCCAGAAACCAATTTGATTTTGTTTTCTTACAATATATTTATCTTCAAACGAAAAGTGACTTTAAACATACGTCTCCAGTGCAATTAATATTAAGTACACAATAATCCGGTCTTTAATAAGTTTTTGGGGACATTCAAAAATATCACATTTTTATGATGTGTTTCAAAATTACTATACTCCCAAATCGTTCCGAAAAATAGCACAAATTTAAAATAGTTTCAAAGTGTCAAATATAAATTTTAAAGTCCATAATTAAATTTTAACCTTTTTGAAACTATACCCTTAAAAATCCAAAAATTTAAATTCTAAAACTTTAAAAAACAATTTTTATGTTTATGATATTTAAAAAAAAAAAAAATCATTTCGTTGGTATTGTCAAGATAATTGGGAATGTTTTTTTTTATTTTTGTGATATTTTAACCGAATATTTTCTGTAAGTTTTTTTAATTAATAACCTTCTTTTTCCTAATTTTGATATATATCTTTCCTAGGTGGTCCGCGATTGCAGCAAAACTGCCAGGAAGAACCGATAACGAGATCAAGAACGTATGGCACACTCACCTAAAGAAGAGACTCGAAGATTATAAACCGGCTAAACCGACAACCAGCAACAAAAAAAAGTGTATTAAACCGAAATCTGAATCCTTCATAATGAACAGTACTATAAGCAAATCAGAGCTCACAGAGAGCTTGTTCTCCGCATCATCTTCGACAAGTGAGGTTTCTTCGGTGACACTCATGAAACTAGGAGACATCAGTACGATCCAACAAAATGATTGTTCTTTAGACAATTTCGATGAGAGCTTCTGGAACGAGGCTCTTTATAGCCAAGATCAACAGGACATAGGCGGCTTTGTTGATAATGGGATGGTTTTTGATAGTGAGATGGACTTCTGGTTCGATCTATTATTAGATGGTCTCTAATTTCTAATTAACATAATGTGTTTTTTGAAGAGTAAAGTGAAATGATGCAAACTAAGAAAACTCTAACTAAATGTGATCGAGTTAGTTTATCAATTAGAGGTTGAGCTTTGAAAAATATTGTATATCTTTTGTTTCTCCCAGATTGAGTTGTTGTGTAGTTCAAGTAATTAATAATTAATGACAACGAGTTAACTACTACTACACGTGTTATTTTGTTAGGAAAAGTAACAATTTTTCAACAAATTTCATGCCCATTACAAGAATTATTAGTCTTTTTTTTTTTTGTTGTAACACTGCATATTACTGAAATCTCAACCCCAAACAAAACAAAACATATAAATGAGAAATATGTAAAGTGGAAAAAAAAAGAATACATTGAACTTAAACGTGATCTAAATATTTATTGGATTTACAAACTGGATAATGTTCAAGATTTTAAAAGCAAGTAAGAATTGATATATATATATATATATATATAATAGTTTCTTTTTGACATGTTTTAATGAACAACAGTATCAGTATCAGACTTTTTACAAGTTTTTGCCATTAGCTTGAATTTCAATGCACTATTTAGCTGTGTTATCATGAATGCAAAATATTAACTAACGATAATCCTTTATATATTAAATGATACTTTCAAAAAGATATCTTACCCAAAGTTTTATGTGTTCTTTTATGAAGAAGATAGTTTATGTGTAATATGTATCCAACAGATGCCACCATATTTTTTTTCTAGCTATAGCTAAAAACATTTTGTTGAGTACCAATAGTACAACAAAAGCATACAAACGGTTTACATATTATTGCATCAATAGCTATATGCGCAAAACATGATATATTTTGGTGGTATGCATAAAGACCAGCCTTGGGCTAAAACACGTGAAGCATGTGCTTTATGAACCAAATTTTTATTATTAATTTAAGGGCAACAATTTGTGGGAAGTTCTTCTGGTTTAGTGAGTAAGGGTGTACATTTAGGATATATGTCCGGTATTCGCAAATGGAAATCGGGTATAGATAATTTTTATACAGAAAATTAGTATCCAAAATATATCCGTAAAATTATGGATCAGATAATGTAGGTAAAAGTCAGGTAGAAATCATATCGAATAGTAAAAAATGATATCCACAAATACTCAAACTCGTACATATAAGAAAAATGTGGATAATTTAACTAATATGAATAAAATTTATTATTTATTATCGAGGTGAAGTTTGGCTCGATGAAGATGTTGTGACTCGATGAGGAAGTTGGCCCGATTTTGATTGAGTTGGTTCCATCCCGTGCATTTCCTTTTCCTTTTCTAAATTTACAATAATGTTCTGAAAACTCCCGAAAGTCCTAAAAAACTCCAAAATGCACATGTGTGCGAATGCTAATGCAGAACTTCTCAAAAATGCAAACTTACTAATAAAGTTCTATAAATGCAACATGTTGACATCTAAATGACCCTTAAAAGATGGTAAATGACTTCTAAAAACCACTAAAATGCAGAGGCATCAACTCCCCGAAACTAAATCCTTGCTTCCCCTCAAGCAAGTAATTCAGAAGCCTGGAAGACAAGTTTGAAAACGGGAACTCAGAACAAAAATATGTTGATGAAATAGGGTATATCAATGTCAAGGTTACTAGTTCTAGAATGCAGTCCAATATCATCCTACTTAAAAACTTTAGCACTACTCATCAAGGCTCATTCCATATCAGTTCCAACTTCCGCAATGCATTCAAATCCATTTACCTCTTTAACATTCATTAAACAGAAACCGTGGATCAAGTCATGCACATTCATTGAATTCATTTGGCTAAGGGACCGGTTAAGGGATAAAAATGACCTCTTTATGCATTGGCTAACATTTCTAACAGGGTTCTCTCAAAAAGGGAATGAGCTTTAGTAGAATGCTAAAGGTAAGAACACTTAGATGCATACAAGAACATAATCCCATCTACCCAAATTCAATGAAACTAAAATTTTCCTGATTCTAAACCTGGCAGGAGATCATAATTCTACCATTTTAAAGCTCAAAGTGATCTTAGTCATCAAGTTTTTCCCTTTTTCCTCTTTTCCTTAATAGTTCTTAGGAGAGCTTTATTTCTTATTCAATTTCTAGTGGATTTGGGGTACTTCCTGATTTTAGTGCATATGGTTTCTGATCTCTTAGTGCTTTTTCACTAACTTCTTGGGGTTTTACCCTTTTCTTTCCTTTTCATTTCCTCTTTATGTTTCTGCACTAACCATACTTTTCATATATTTTTCCCCTAAACCCTTTACTAGGCATTTCTGTTTTCTTTTCCTTTCCCCTCCTAATGTTCATAACCCTACCCTTTTTTACCAGCTTCCCACATGTTTTCTCCCTTATTCAAACCAACCCCAATACTCATAATCAAACCACCTAGTCCTATCTAGTCCAAAAAATGTAGACTAAAACTACATGAGATTCCATTCCTGTCAGTTCGAACCTAACACTTTCTACCAACCTCATTCCATAAAAGACCTGACACTCAATAATAAATTCTTGGCTTGAAAGAAGGCAAGGTTCAAGGATGGGGAGTCTACTTGGATTAACAAGAATGGTGAAATGTTAGAAGATAATTCAAATATGTATATGATATCCATGAGTTCAAATCCAGCACACAAACATGATAATTAATTGTCAATTTTATGTTCTAATAAACAAAGGTAAACTTCATATCGCAACATGCTTCAGAAAAAAAAGGATCATGCAATTTCACATTCCAAGTATGGTGCAGTCTTACTTTAGACTTAATTAGGATGCATTAGAAAACTAATAACTAGGGCATTGATACTATCTAAGAAAACAACATACTTACAAGGTTGCTATCATCCTAGTTCCCTATGCAAATGCAGATGACAAACTTATAATCCTAACAACCTAAATGTAACTACATGAACACTGTGTTTTTGAAAACGATTTTCAAAAAAATTTCAGATTTGTATGGTTTTTTCTATGCTTTAGATGATATGCATGATTGGAGATCAAGAAACAAAAACAAAAAGTTCATTAGATAGAAAGCACCTATATCCTCCCCCAAACTTGAATTACACAGTCTCTTGTGTAATCCGATTTCTCAAGAGAACTTAGGGGTTAGACATCAAAAGCATAAACACATGAAAAACATGAAGAAACAGAAAACAAAAGCAAATATAAATGAAGCAGATTATACAATGGTCAGGTGGAGGTGGACCTTAGTTATCCCGAGTTTGGGAGTTCGACGAATCCTCATCTAGGGAGAGGGTTGAAAGGTTGTCAGAACAGGATTCCAGGGTTGTCGTTGCTGAAATATTTTCCCTTGTGTTGGAGGTGTCATGGTTGAAAGACAAATTCTCACACCTTTTGAAAGTGGTTCACCGACTATTTGGGAGTAGGAAGATTGCCTTCGTGTTGTTTGATGCCATGAACTGGTAACAGAATTGATTACCCATCTCTCCCACTATAAATTGAATCTCAGTCAAGTAATCGACATCCATTAACCTCCGTATCCAAATGTTTTTACCAGGCTGTCCTATGGTGTATAGAAAAATTGGCGCTATCCACCCTCCGATTCTTAATATGGGTGTCGTCCTTGCCCTTGTGCCCCATCCAAGGTCTTTAAACTTCAACAACTGCTGCACGAATATCTTCAGGGGGTAGGGTCTTGCTTCAATGATGTTAGGAAATAAGTTTTTGTCCTGCAGGGTGTTACAGACAAGTTGGTAGATGCCCAGACGCAAGATATTGTTGGTATCTTGTCGAGAGAAAAATGAGTTGGCGATGATTTCGTGTACATATCTAATTACCGGGTGGCGGATGCACGCACTCTTGGTTCTGCCTACCAGGAACTTCTTGGACCATATCACATCCCAAATAAGCTCTATTTCGTCTGGAACATTCTTAAATGCATCTGGTTAAAACCTCTGGCATTGGAAACCGTAAATGGCGTCCAATTGAAGGAAACTGAATATGTCAGGTTTACCATTCAAATGCTTGAAGGTTATAAAACCTCCCCCATTCTAATCACCTTCCCACCCCTCAGAGTATAATACTTCTAAAGAGGCCAGGAACATGCATGTCTGTTTCTGGCGAGCGTTATGTTCCGTTGAAAACATACTTTATATCCCCATGTACCCCATTATGTCCTTGAGTTTTTCGAGGATACCAAGGTTTCCGAAGGTTTCTATACCTGGGAATGTTGACTCTGTGAAGTCACATTGCATCAGCGTCCCATATATCTCCTCAACTGAATGTCCACTTGAACTGCTAGGCGTTCCTCTATTTGACATGCTGACTTCTGTAAAAAAAATCAGAGTCGTTAAGATATGTTATGTGAAAACCCAATTGAAGGACTCTGTCAAATTTAAAACCCGAAATCATGGATAGTCCCAACGGTGGTGATCAAAGAAGAACCGGTTTTCAGAGAATTCAGAGAGTCAAAATTGATGTTTTTAAACCTTCAAAACACACTTCCAAAAGCTAAGTAACCAAAACTTCCAGAAATAGAGCCGAAACCAAAACCGAGTTTTAAAATTTTTTGAATCAAGTTCTCATAATTTTAAGAGTTAAAAACCGAAGTTGATGATTCTTGAAATTCGTTGAAATTGATATAAACAACAAAGAGGTTGATAGTGAAAGAGTAATGGTTGTATAAGAGTGATGAGAGTATAAGAGAAGTGGTGAACTCCTTTATATAGAGTGTTGGTCGAAATCTCATGTGGTGGGAGTGTGAATGAGAGAACATGCGGTGGCAACATTGTCCTTAAAGCAATGATTCAGATGTTGAAAAATTTTGTGGAGGATAAATGGTGTTGAGGGTATGTGGAGGAAATTTAAAGTGGAGTTTGTGGAGGAGGTTTAAGTTGAGACAATTGGGGGATGGGGGCTGATGGAGGTGTAAAAGAAGTGATGGGAAAGTGGGATGGTAAGTGGAAGTGATGTTTTGGAGTGAGTTGCCAAGTTGATCAATAAGTATTTTCAAACCAAGCAAAACTTGTAACTCGGTTTTGGCTCGATCATAGGTTGACGTGGCGGCTCGATCAAGGCATTGGTGAATATATCACTTTTGAAAGATGGCTCGATCATTATTTTTTCGTGGCTCGATGAAACTCGTCCCGGTTCGATCAAAATATTTTTGTGGCTCGATGAAACTTGTCCCGGTTCGATCAAAATTTTTTCGTGGCTCGATGAAACTCTTCCCATGTTAATCAAAAACATGTTTACAGCTTGATGACAATTTTTTTGGCTTGATCAAGTTTTGGAGTGGCTTGATCGAAATACTTTGTGTCTCAATCGAAATGATTTTGTCTCTCGATCAGAACTTGTCATGGCTCGGTCACATTTTTATGCGGCTCGATGACACACATTCGATGGCTTGATCAAAAGCTTGGCTCGATGTGAAGAAGACATGGCCCGATCATGTTTTTACGCGGCTCGATGACATTTTGGTGCGGCTCGATCAAATTTTCGTTGGGTTGATAAAAAAACTTGAGTTAATTCCGTCCTCTTCTTTCTTCTTTGCCAAATGTCCAAAACATGACCACAAGGTACCTAAAACACCAAAACCAAACTCAAAAATTAAATGCATTAAACGAAAAATTAAACATAAACTGAAAATTTTATATGTAAAACGATAAACATGGGGATCCCTCCCAAGTGAGCTTGTTTGAAGTCACTAAGCTTGACTTCCTGTTTAAATTCTAATGATCATGAGACGGTTCTCCAAGGAGAACCGAGGTCCCTTCTGAAATAACTTTTTCAACTAAATAAGGTTTGATTCTTTGCCCGTTCACTGTAAACTCTTCTCCAGACCTTTCAACCAGGGTGACTGCACCATATGGCAGAACTTATTTGACCGAAAATGGACCAGACCATCTTGATTTGAGCTTTCCTGGGAACAGCTTGAGCCTTGAGTTTAATAAGAGTACTTGATCACCAGCCTTGAACTCCTTGACTAAGATCTTTTTATCATCAAACACCTTAGTCCGTTCCTTGTATATTTTGGAACTCTCATAAGCGTTGAGCCTGATTTCTTTGAGTTCATGCACGTCTATCTCCCTCTTTTCTTGAGCTCTCTTAAGATCAAAGTTCAGGAGTTTAGTCGTCCAAAGTGCTTTATACTCGACTTCAACTGGTAGATGGCATGATTTCCCATACAGGAGTTGGAAAGGCGTTCTTCCTATTGTGGTATTGAAGACTGTCTGATATGCCCATAGTGCATCATCTAGCTTTGCTGACCAGTCTCTTCTTGATGTTCCCACAACCTTTGCTAGAATATTTTTAATCTGTTTGTTGGAAGCTTCAACTTGACCACTGGTTTGGGGATAGTAAGGCGTCGCCACCTTGTGCTTCATTCCTGAATTTCTTTCCTCTCTTGGTGATAGCATCCTTCAGGAACTTCTTATATGGAGGCATCAGAGTGATTGCATCTAAAAGTGGTACCTTAATTTCAGTGTCCTTCATATACTTCTCAAATACCCCCTTGTATTTCGCCATGCTTTCCTTCTTGAATCTTGAAGGAAATGGCAATCTCAGAACATATGGTGGTGGTATGAAGGGTGTTTCCTTCTTCTGAGTATCAGTTGGTTTCTCAATTGAAGCTGGCTTGACCTTGTCAATTTGTGTAGTTGTGTAGGCTTCTGAGAGTCAATTTTTACATGTTCTTCGTATTCAGCTTCAGTTGGGTTCAATTTCTCCCCATCTTGGACAACATTGTCCTCAGTGTCAAGAACTAGAGCTTTTCGTGTTGGTAACTCTGTTCCACTCCGTAAGGTGATAGAGTTGACATGTGCAAATTCCTTGGGATTCTGAACAGATTTCCCAGGGAGGTGAGTGGTGGGATTTGGTGTAGAAGATGAGGCACCCATACTCTTGAGAAACAGAGTTTTGCCGATCCTATGTCTAAGAAAATACCTTAAGTATACTCATGTCATTATAACACTTAAGAATCAATCAAAATTCAGAAAATTCAACACACTAATCCTATATGAATCATATCTAGTCTAAGCCATTAAGATTGGTTGGTTTTAAACACTCAAACATGCATAAATTAAAAATTCAACAAAAATCAAAAGTCAACAGCAATAAATAAAAGTCAACATAATATTAAACTTGAATTTCAAAGATAAAATGGCTAAGTAAATGGCATAGGCTATTGTTTCGATCGATTAAGTAACTTCCCATGATGTTCAATACTAACTATTAAGCTAACTCTTGGTCTAAGATTCCATAAATAGACGAATCCATTTCATGGCACTAATTATTTCCCTAATCATGCAATTAAGACAATCTCTTGGATAATTACACAATTATGAAACATTAAACTATAATTCATGATTAACCACTAAACTAACTAACACAAATCTCTTTGGTTAGGCCTCATTTAGCATGCAGTGATTGATTTAGAAATTTCATCGAACACCTCTAAAGAAAAGAAGAAATTAAAAGAAACAAATAAAACTAAAATAAGCAAAGATCCAAAGGTTTACAAAATTCTTCTTAGGTAAATCAAAGACAAAAGCATAAGATACCTAAAAATTAGGTAAAATGTTTAAATAGTATCCTAACAAGCATTGGGTTAACCCATAAACATTTGGGTTAACCCAATTACAATTAGGTTTAAAGCAAAAAGGGTAAGTCCAAGGTTGACTTTTTCAGCCCGATACCGGTTAAACATTTGGGTTAACCCAATTACAATTAGGTTTAAAGAAAAAAGGGCAAGTCCAAGGTTGACTTTTTCAGCCCGATACCGGTTTGGATAAACCGGTACGCCAAATTGGTACCTTAAATCGGTACAGCTCACTTTCACATCTTCTTGCACTTTTTAAGCTCCTTTGATCCACGTTT
>OVBE01007912.1:0-17885 GCA_900406425.1 Iberis pinnata
TTTATTTGGTTTGATGTTTTAGGTACTATTGATCACATTGCGGACACTTTGGCACAAGGAAAAGAGGATGACAAGGTCAATTTAGGGAAGTCTTGAGCCAGCCCGAACAAAACACTAAATGACTGAGTCAGAATTCTAATGTTTTGATCGAGCTGCAACAAGTTTTGATCAAGCCACAATGCTCTGATCGATCCATGGCCATATTTTTATCAAGCCACCAAGCCACGGGGGACGAGTTTCATCGAGCCGGATGAAGTCATAGTCGAGTCGCAACAAAATGTCATCGAGCCGGACGAGTTTGATCGAGCCACCAAAATATTTTGATCGAGCCACAATTAAATATCATCGAGACACCGAATCAAGCTTCACAACAAGAAAAAGAGTAACATTACCTCTTGTCTCTCCACCTGCCTTGTTTATTAGTTGTCTAATGAATTTAATTAAAACTAAAGTAAGACTGCACCATACTTCGAATGTGAAATTGCATGATCCCTTCTTTTCTGAAGCATGTTGGGATATGAAGTTTATCTCTGTTTATTAGAACCTAAAATTAACATTTAATTATCATGTTTGTGTGCTGGATTTGAACTCATGGGTAGCATATACATATTTGGATTATCTTCTACCCTTTCACCACTCTTGTTAATCCAAATACGATATCCACCCTTGAACCTAAATAACCTCATCTACCATTTCACCACTCTTGTTAGGTTCGAACTGACAGGAATGGAATTTTATGTAGTTCTAGTCCACACTTTTTGGACTAGATAAGACTAGGTGGGATTCAATTATGGGTATTAGGGTTGGTTTGAAAAAGAGGAAAACATGTTGGGAATCTGGTAAAAGAAAAGGCTATGGTTATAAATCTTAGGAGATGAAAGGAAAAGAAATGAAAACAGAATAGTCTAGTAAAGGGTTTGGGGGAAAAGGATATGAAAAGTATTGTTTGTGCATAAAAAAAAGGAAATGACAAACTTTAAAAGGGTAAAATCAGAAAGTCCCCAAATCCGCTAGAAATCGAATAAGAAAGAAACCTCTCATAAGAATTGTTAAGGGAAGGATTAAAAAGAGAAAATGTGAACCACTAAGATTACTTCGAACTTTAAAAGGGTAAGAATTATGGTCTCCTACCGGGTTTAGAATCAGGAAAATTTTAGTTTGAAACACTTTGGATAGATGATATTATGTTCTTCTATGCATCTAAGTATTTCTACCTTTAGCATTCTGCTAAAGCTAATTCCCTTTTTGAGAGAACCCTGTTCTAAAATGTTAGCTAATGCATAAAGGGGTCAATTTTATCCCTTAACGAGTCCCTTAGCCAAATGAGTTCAATGAATGTGCATAACTTGATCCATGGTTTTTATTTAATGAATGTTAAAGAGATAAATGGATTTAACCCAGATATATTCACTGCAAGTGCACAACAAACGCATTAGTATATGAGGGATCGAACCCACAGAGACCAAGAATGTACGACTCTCAGTTTAAAATCGAATTAAGCTAAGAATATATAAAATAGTGGTTGTGATTAAAATATGGCAATAACGATAAAGTAAAAAACGATTGTAAACAATAACGAAGACGGTAGGCAATAGAGATTCCCACATGTATTCAGGTTAAAAGTCAAGGTTAACATGCATGATCGTCTTTGAAAATAATTCTCAACTCAAAAGATGACAATAGACTAATCTTCTCCCGACGTATTAGATCTCTATGTTTATATCACTAAAGACAAACTCCCGCCGTATTTAGATGATTCAAACATGCATTTTAATTTAGATTCGATATGTTCATAAGCCCCTAAGACAATACTCCCGCAAGCAAAGGCACTTACTCATCTAGACTAGGTCAGATCTCTAAACCAAATCTCTTTGTGTTTATCAATCTAAAATCAATGAACTAGATGGCCAGTTTAATTCATGCATTAGTAACAAATCTAGACTAAGAACCTAACAAATCCAATCCATTCTATCAAACCATAACAATTAATCTGGTTTCCCTGGGAGAAATCCTAAAACCTAAAAAGCGAACTACTCATACATAACTAAGTTAACACAAAGCATAATCAAAGAAGAACACATATTCAAAAACCAGTTGTATAAAAATATAAGACATAGTTTATAAATCTTCTCCAAAACACAAAGATGAGATTCGTCTCTCTATAAAAGTTCTGGAAATAAAATAAGCGATTCATGAAAATAACATCAAGCCTAGGGCTTTTATAGTTCTAAAAATAAGGAAAAATTAACTAAAACCAATAAGGAAAAATCTTGATGAGTCTTGAGGGTATAATTGTAATTTTGGATGATTTTAGTGATTCTCGGGTGCATGGGTCGATTGATTTCTTTTTACGTAGGTTTCCAGGAGGTTTGGATGGATCGAACCCTTTTTGGATCGATCAATCTCTTTTCACACTTCTGCACATGCTTATCTGCAAGACAACTTAACCAGTTTATAGTAAAATCGCCATATCTTTTGATTACACCAATGGATTGACTTCAAACCACTTCCTATGAAAGCTAACTTTCGTGTCAATGTTGTGTCAAAATTGTAGCTCAATCCATCCACGGGAATATCTTCAAGAAATTGTAAACTTTTGACCTTTCTGCCAAATTTTGCATCTGCATATGCCAATTTGCATCCATTTTGTGCACAAATCCATCTTTTTGCTCTAGATCGTTCCAAACACCTAGAAACCTGAAAATATACAAAAACTACATGAAAAAATCGGATAATGCCAAATAGAAAGTATAAATATCCACTATAAAACATTAAAACCGAGTGATATCAACCACCATTATTTTTCTGGGTTTAAGTGTTTACTGTTCTTGATCATCTCATTCTGATTTCTGATTTTCCAGTTTATGATCATCATCTTCTGATTTTCGAATTTGTTTTTCTTGCTGTTTTTAAGATTTGACTTTTGATCTTAATGTTTTGTTTAGAAGTTATGTTTTCTGGTTAACCTGATTTCATAGTCACCATCTGTAGTGAGTAGTTTCCCAGGTTTCTAAGGATGGGTTAGATTAATGTTGAACCCTTGTTCCTCCCAGGTGTCTAAGTTTGATTGTTCATAGATCCCTTCTGTTTCATTGTTCTTAATGCTTATTTCTTTATGATCAATGGAAATCTGAACTTAGGCATTTCTGCACCCGAAAAGTGTTTGATGAAATGCCTAATCAAGGTGATTTCATTGATTTACATACTTAGCCCAAGGGATTGGATGTCTAAGGTTTTTATTGGCTTTAACAGATTGTTTCTTCATGCCTACTAGATAGTGTTCCATTAACGGCAGTTAGGTATGGATATTACCTAGCTTAACATATAAATAATGCTTATAATTTTTTTAAAAAATTGTTAAATACATCTTTAACTCCGTCTCAGTCTCTTCTAAAACATGCTCCGAATATTCGAGTGATCATGAAATATTCTACTAAAAAAATCATTATAGTAACAATAAGGAAAAACCCACTTTTCTTTAATCGAAAATAAAATTAAGATACTCTTCAATAGTTTTATAATTAAATCTACAGTACAAATCCAGCTACATCTAACTTTCCTCGTTGTCCAAATGCTTTTACACGTTCTTTACTTCTTCTTCTTCTCCTCTTCACGAAGTCAACAACAATGGCAGATCCCAAAAAACAAATTAAACTTCGTGATGGTCGATACTTGGCTTACAAAGAAAGAGGTGTCCCCAAGGATAAATCCAACTTCACCATCGTCCTTGTTCATGGATTTGGTAGCTCCAAAGACATGATCTTCAATGTCTCACAAGTACGCACTGATCCAAACTATATGCTCTTTCATTCTTTTTTTTTCTCTTAAATCTCAAATTTATCATTAAAATTTGCTGATTCTGCTTTTATTCGGGGCTTTGTGAAATATACAGAGTTTAGTTGTTAACTAAATCATAGAAACTAACAAAGAATAAGTGATATGTTGATATATCATATTACAAGATCAGATATTATTGGCATAGTAAATACATTTTATGAAGTTTGAATTAGTGGACTGATCCGTTGTAATATAGAGAATAATGTGCAGTATCGAAAAGCTAAAGTATCTAAATGGTGACTAAGGAGACTTGTTTTAGTTATAATCTCAGGAGCTTGTGGATGAAATTGGGATATACTTTGTGTATTATGATCGAGCTGGTTATGGAGAAAGCGACCCAAATCCGAAACGTTCATTGAAGAGCGAAGCCGTAGACGTTGAAGAACTAGCGGACCGGTTACAGATCGGATCTAAGTTCTATCTGATTGGAATCTCAATGGGTTCGTACACTGTCTGGAGTTGTATCAAACACATTCCTCAAAGGTAAATCGAGAATTCACTATCAAAAACTTTTGCTTCAATATAGGATAAAGTAGTCAGATGACACGTTCACGTATTTATACTGTAGGGTCTATTTTAATTTAATCTTTTATAACAAAAATCTATTAAAATTAAATCATCACATGTCAAAAACGAAGAGAGTCAACACCATTTTGGGTTAGATAACCGACACTTTATTCTTGGGGTTAAAAAAAGCCCATCAACAGTCTTAGAAACAGTATCATGATTCAAACTATTAAACTCAGCCAAGAGAAATACTATAGTAATTTTCGTTTCTGCATCCGGATGCAAATATTCGGATGTTGTTCGTTTGGAGTATATATAATTTGTATATGGATACAAAATTTGGATGCTAATTTTTTTACATAAAAAAACTAGATATTTTGGATGCTAAAAACGTAGAATTTGGAAGCAAAATCTCGATACAAGAAAAGAAAATAAGTTTTTTTGCCAAAAAAAGCGGTAAAATAATTTTCAGATAAAAACGAAAAAAACGCGATTTTTCGCGAACAACACGAAACAAGATTTTTCGCGAAAAAAAGAAAACACGATTTTCGGGTGAAAACGCGGAAACAAAAAATTTTCGCCAAAAACACAAAAAAGCAAATTTTCGCCGAAAACGCGGAAACATAATTTCTCGCCGAAAACACGGAAACATAATTTTTCGCTGGAAACGCGTTTTTCTGCTAAAACGGGGAAACACGATTTTCCGCCAAAAACGTAGAAAGCGATTTTTTACCAAAAACGTTGAAACGCGATTTTTTGTCGAAAACGCAGAAAAGCAATTTTTTACCGAGAAAGCGGAAACACACTTTTCCGCCAAAAAAACAGAAACGCGATTTTTCGCAGAAGATGCGGAAACGCGATTTTCTGCATAAAACGTGGAAACTTGATGTACCGCCGACAACGCGGAAATGAGATTTACCGCCGAAAACAAAGAAACGTAGAAACGCGGTTTTTTGCCGAAAAACAGAAACGCGATTTTCTGCCGGGAACGCGGAAATGCGATTTACTGCCGAAAACGCAGAAACGCGATTTTTTGCCGAAAAAGCGGAAACGCAATTTTTTGCTGAAAATACGGAAACGCGATATTTCGCCGAAAACGCAGAAACGCAATTTTTCGCCGAAAATGCGAAAAACGCGATTTGTCACCGAAAACGCAGAAACGCGATTTTTCGCCGAAAACGCGGAAACACGATTTTTTGCTAAAAAAGAGGAAACACAATTTTTTGCTGAAAACGAGGAAACGCGTATTTCGCCGAAAAAGCGGAAACACGATTTTCCGCCGAAAACGCGGAAATGCAATTTTTTGCCGAAAACTCAGAAATGCGATTATCCGCCGAAAATACGGAAACGCAAATTTCCGCCAAAAATGCGAAAAGTGATTTTTCACCGAAAACGCAAAACACAAGTTTTTGTCGAAAACACGGAAACGCGTTTTTTGCCAAAAAAACAGAAATTAATATTGTTGCTTTTAGAAAATGTATAATAATATTTTTACATATTTAGAAACGAACAAAATTGCATCTAGATGCAATATCAAAATGTCAAATGCAGATTTAAAAACGAACAACATCTTGATGTTGCATCCGTATGCAAAAAAAAACAGGGCCTATATATATTGGAATATTAAATTAAAAGCAGAAAGATGATAAATAAACAGGCTAGCAGGGGTTGCAATGGTGGCACCTGTAGTGAATTATAAGTGGCCATCAATTCCAAAGAGTTTGATGAAAAATGATTACAGAAGAGAAGTAGCAACATGGTCATATTGGACTGCAAAGTATATACCAGGACTTTTGCATTGGTGGGTGACTCAAGATATGTTCTCTACGACTTCCATGCTTGAGAATAACCCTGTTTACTTCAACGACCAAGATATTCAAGTCCTTAAGCACACCAAAGGCTTTCCCATGCTTACCAAGGTAGATCTGGGTGTTATTAGTTATGGTATTTTAAATTCATTTATAAAATCTTACTTATCTGTGCATGCAGGAGAGGTTACGAGATCGCAGCGTTTTCGAAACGCTTAGAAGCGATTTTTTGGTCTCTTTTGGCGACTGGGACTTTGACCCGGGGGATCTATCCGACCCGTTTCCATCTGTTCACATTTGGCAAGGCTATGAAGACAAAGTCATGCCGTTTCAGTTGCAAAGATGCTTGTGTCGTAAGTTACCATGGATTAGGTATCATGAGGTCCCTAAAGGAGGCCACCTGATTGTGCATTACGACGGCGTTTGTGATGCCATTTTGAAATCCCTTCTTCTAGGACAAGATCTTCCAATGTACAGACCCAAAACTGTCATCATTGACCCACTTTAGTTCTGACCCACTCAAGTCTTGGTAATTTGTTTCGTTTTTTGCTTTATTCTTTGATTTTGATTGATTACGATCGAATTCTTTTTTATGGCAATAGTGTTTTCTTTCCTTCCTTCTTTTTTCCAAGGACATTAAGTGAGTGCTTGTCAATCAATTTATATATAGTTTCCTCAAAAGTTATTTAGTATACAGAAGCAAAATTACACTTTTAGGTGTAAATGCATGAAGATCTGTTTACTAGACTAGAGCATGACACCCGCCCGGAATTATGGTTTTATTCGTCATTTTCTCTTAACAATAACATACATTATTTTTACACTAATAATTTTTGTTTGATTGTGGTTCATCTGTAGAACATAGATTTTTCTAGAAATGGACCAAAGTTAAACATGGATCACATTTGAGCTTCTAAAATTCTGGATTTACCATAGCATATAGACCAGCAAATTGAACTCGAAAGAGCTAAACGAGTAACACTGTAACAGAGTCAGTCTTGTCGAGAGGCAAACAAGGCCACGGTCTTAACCCCTCATTTTAGAAAAATTTATAAGTTTTTTTTTTCCTAAGTCGTTTTTGCTTTTTTGTTGAGAAATTAAAAAAAAAATTATGGTGGATCTCACCTCATTAAAAGGATTTGAAAAAAAAGAATTGAAAATTTATCACTAATTTCTCATTTAAAAGATTCACCTCATTAAACAATTGTCACAATTACTTTTTGTTTAATTTTTTTTCTTCTCTTTGATAAACCTAGGCTAAAATCAAGTTCCAAATTCTCTCTGTATTATACTTATGCGTTTTACAAAATTCATCAGCCATGGAAGGTATTTAACTTTATAAACATTTATCTCTTTATTCCCATTCAATTTTCATAAACATTTATCTTTTAATAGTATGTCAAGATGTTTAGTATGATCTGACAAAGCTTAGGACAAAAGTAGAAGATGACTTAACAGCTTCATGTATCTACCTAGAAACTTCTCTCAAACGTGGTAAGCATTCAGATATTGATGAAAACCATCTACTTTTAGAGATCAAAGTTTTAGAAATCTTTTACCATATGGGATCACAAAACCTATTGAAGTAATGAATTATTTGAAACAACACAAAAGTTGTTATCCAAATATATGGAATGCATATAGAGTGATGTTAACGATTTCAGTCTCTGTTGCTTCTACGGAAAAGAGTTTTTACAAGTTAAAGTTGATTAAGTTTTATTTACGATTAACTATGTAAGAGGAAAGATTGAACGGTTTGGCCATATTGTCAAATTAGAAGGATATGATTGGTGATCTTGACTATCTAATTTTGATGGATGATTTTGCTGGAAAAAATGCGAGAATGATTTTTTTTTTGAGATATATAGATTTATCATCGAAATTAGATTGTTTTGTTGGAGAAATTAGATTTTATTTATTATCTTTTGGATATTTATAGCTATTTGAATTATACATTTTATTTTAATTTTGCCATTTGAAGTAAGCCCCTATTTATTGGCTTTAAACCCTCGATGTTGTCGGGACCGGCCCTACCGACTAAGATAAGAAGCATTTGATATGTACACCTACTTTTTTTGTTTTCGACAAACAAATGATAATAGAATTGTTGTGTAAAACGAATGCAACTTTAAAATGAATGACAATAAACCAAAAACGATAAGTCATTACTTAAAACACTATATCCATCTCTTAAAATTATATATATATATATATATATAATATGATTAAAAAGAGGCTAATTTGCGGGAAAACCGGTAATAGAATAAATATTAATCATTTTGTTTATAATTAGTTTTTCGGAATGAATATGGCTCGTATATCATCTTTTTACCTCTTAATTTTTCCATGCGGCGAGAATATGTTGCGCTGTCTACAATAGAGAAGAGATGGTGTCATGCGGAGAATTTGGCACTGTTGAATTGGGATATGGCCTCATATTTTCTTAATGAAACACACAACAAAGTCGATGACCTAGTGGTTGCAAAATAAAATATGCTAGAGTAACACAAAGATAGAAAGTAATAATGTGTATATAAGAAATAATTAAGCGGGAACAACTCAAATATACAGACTACAAAAAAATATGTGCCAAATCTCTGTTGGTTGAAATAGAGACTAGAAAATAGTATCTTTTCCATTTTACTTGTCAGTAGTCTCGTACACCCTAATCGAATTGGTTATTTGGTTGATTTATCCTAATTTGAAGAAAACAATTTACGAAAGGAAAGAATTGTAACATGGATCTCTAAATGACCGCTTGAAACTCATCACATTTGGTTTTCATGGGCTCCTCAAAAAGTTTCAAATCTTACTGAGAGGTGAGAGAGTGATTTTCTCTATATCTTCATCCTCTACAACTGGTAAGATGTATGTTTTCTTTTTTTTAATCGATTGTTTAGTCGTTGTTTATAATCTCTAATCCGACCCTTGGAAATATGTTACATTGTCTGATCATTATTCATATCAAAACTTGGGAATCGGTCTTATATCAAGCCGAATTCGCCCATAATTACATCATTAATCAGATTAATGAGTTAAATCCATTTCACGTAATTTATAAGATTGTTCTGTGTGGTCCCATTGATTTAGGAACTGCATCAACTATTACTCAGGACCATGGATGGAGTGTGGATTTTATTGGGGGATCTCACTCATTTTAATAACAATATTCATGTAACAACAACTAAATACGAATCAAGCAAAAACAAACCCTGTCATATCGTAAGCTTTGAAGTTGGTGACTACGTATGGATAGTCTTGACTAAAGACCGATTTATTGTTGGTGATTGCAACATGTTAAAGGCCTATAAGCCAGGACCACTGGAGATTCTCAAGAAAATAAATAAAAATGTTTATCACCTCAAGCATCTTCCACACATTCGGTTTTCTGATGTTTTTTGCATTAAAAATTTGGTTTGTTTTCTTGCATATGATGAAATTTTCTTATCCCCAGATGATCTGATGTAGGCTGTTTTAGCCCCAATTCATTATTTTTTCCTTTTCTTTTACTTTTAGATAACTGTTGGTTTATAATATGTCAAATCTAGAGTGAATCTTTAACATAAGTTATTTATATGACCGATTGCTCAAGATGTGAGGCACGATTTACTTTCATCAATTCAAAAGGCTTAGCTTTTTCCTATTTTAACTTGGGTAAAATTCAACTCTCAACTACTTCAAAAACGTATATTTCAATTGGATGTGTTTAGACTAAATGATTAAACTCACAACCTTTAAAACTTAAACTTTGACTCTACATCACAGTTCTTTTTTTTTTTGTTCACCAACTGATTCATTTCTAATTAGTGGATTACAGAGTTTGTTAGAGCCTTTTTAGCAAGGAACAGTGCCGGCTCAAAACTATTAGGGACCCCCGGGCAAAAAAAAATTAGGCCCCTTAAATTTAATTTTTTTTAAAACAATTAATCATAATTTTAATGTATTAAATATTTATTGTAATTTTTTTAAAATACATATTAAATACAAATAAATTTTATTTATTTTCCTTTAAAATTATTATTTAAAAAAATAAAAAATAAATTTTAAAATTTTTTAAAAAATTTGAACCAAAAAATTATCGATTCAGGGAAGGGACCCGGGGCGGTCGCCCCTAGTGTCTCTCCCACTAAGCCGGCACTAGCAAGGATATCTGCCTCCTCATTTAATCCTCGAGGAATGGCTTTAAAAGAAACAGAAATAAAAGACTTAGCTATTGCTCTAATGTCTGCAATTATACCAAACAGCTCTGAAAAAGTGCAGGAGCCATTAACAGCTTTGATCAAGTTTGTAGAATCTGATTCAAAATGCACATGATTGGAACCTGTCGATTGAATCATCTTCACAGCTTCTCGAAGTGCTAGTCCCTCCGCCATCAACACGGATCCCACATGATGAAATACCTTAGTATGTCTCTCAGGCTCTGCATTTGGTCTATAAATGATCCAAGCAACACTTGCTCGATTCTCTTCTGGTTTCCAGGCTGCATCGCATTTACAGACCATGTCTATACTCTGGATCAAGGCCTGTCGCGGTAGTCTCTGTTTTGGAGGTGCTGGCGCGTTCGCCAATTGCCATTCTTTAGCACTGGTGATTGCCTTTAGTACAACTTCCTCACCTGTAATTAGCTTGTTTTGGAAAATATGAAGATTACGGGCAGTCCATAAATTCCATATTATCCATGCTGCTACTGAGCTGTCGTTTAGTCCTGTAGGGGGCAAATAGACTATCTTGGTTACTTGTTTCCAAAATATTGCAAAGTCTGGTGCTTCCCCTGATAAAATCTGATTGACACTTGGGACTTGGTTCCACACCTGCATCGCAAACATACAATGACAAAAAATGTGCTCTATGGTTTCCGGTTCATTGCATCTAACACATGCCGGTTGAAGATGGATCCCACGTCTCATCAAGTTCTCTCCCGTAGGCAGGGCTTTATGCATAATTTTCCATATTAAAAGTTTGAGCTTAGTCGGGATCTTTAAGCTCCATGCCTCACCAATCCAATTTTGTCTTGATTCAACTCTAGCTGGTCGATCTTCGTCTTGTTTTTCAACGACTGATAAGTAACCAGATTTGGTCGTATAGACTCCAGATTTTGTCTTTGTCCAAATCCTTTTATCTGCCGTGAGTGTTTTACTTGGCTTCAACATAAAAATACAATCTGATAATAATGGAAACATGTCTTGCACCTTCCTTTGGATCCAAAGACCGTTTCCATCAAGCATACTTGCAAATTTCACATCTTCCATATCTAAATTCACGGGCCCGATAGGGATGGAAGCTTTTGAAAGTGACAGCCATAGGTCACGCCATACGTTGATGCTTTCTCCGTTTCCAATAGCCCAACTCAAGTGTCTTTTGAGGAGATTGCATCCTATTAAGATCCCTTTCCAGCCATGAGATGCGCTTGATGGTTCGACACTATCAATAACGTTTGAGTTGGGAAAGTATTTTCCTTTCAACACTCGACCTAACAGATTATTTGGCGAATCCAAAAGCCTCCAGCTTAATTTTGCAAGCAAAGCTTCATTAAAAGCTTGTACATCTCTAAAGCCTAGTCTACCATCTCTTTTTCCCTTTGTGAGCATTGACCAAGCTATCCATGCCATTTTACGTTCTCCATGCTTTGCGTCCCACCAAAACCGTGTGAGGGTGGATTGAATTTGTTTGCATAAAGAAACGGGTAGCTCAAAACATGACATAGCAAATGTTGGGATTGTTGAGAGTACACTTTTTAGCATTGTCATTTTTCCGGCGGTGGATAGAAATTTAGAACACCAACTCATTGCCTTTTGATGGATTCTATCTAAAATAGCCGCAAAAAGATCTTTTTTCTTTCTCCTGAAGTGTTTCGGTAACCCGAGATATTTTCCCACACCTCCTTATCTACTTATTTTTAGATCAGCCTTGACTCTTTCCCTTATAAATTGGGGTGCTCTCCTTGAAAAAGTAATCGATGATTTCTGAACATTGATGAACTGGCCTGAGGCTTTTTCATACATGTTCAGAATCTCTCTTAAGGCACGAACACATTTCGGGGAGGTTTTGCAGAAAAACATGGTGTCATCGGCAAATAACAAGTGGTTCACTCGTGGGCTTTCTCTAACGACTCTTATGCCCCAGATCTTGCCATTTGATTCTGCTTTATGGTAAAGTCCGGATAGTACTTTGACCACAAAGAATGAAAATATAAGGGGAGAGCGGGTCTCCTTGTCTAATTCCCCGTTCGGGGATAACCTTGCCTTTTGCTTCCCCATTAAGTAGAAAAGAATATGAAACCGTCGTGATGCATTGCATTATCCATCGAACCCATCAGGGGTGAAATCCGAATCTTTGTAGAACTAGTTCAATGAAGTTTCATTCTAAGCGGTCATACGCCTTAGACATGTCAGTTTTAACCGCCATTGCGCAATGCTTTTTGGCTTCCGAGTTCTTCAAGAAATGTAACACCTCATGTGTAATCAATACATTGTCTGATATGGCTCTCCCTGGTACAAATGCAGATTGGTTTTCCGAAATGAGTGTCGACAAGATTGGGTGAAGCCTTCTCGTGAGAAGCTTAGAGATAATATTGTAGTAGACGTTGCAAAGTGCAATTGGTTGATAATCCGATACTCTTTTGGGTCCAACAGTTTTTGGGATCAATCTTATATGCGTTTCGTTGACCGATCGTGGGAGATCTCCCGATGAGAAAAAAATCATTTATTTCTTTTATCACTTCAGTCCCTACCGTTGACCAATTAGCTTGGAAAAAACTGGCCGAAAAACCATCCGGTCCCGGAGCCTTATCCGGGTTGATAGAGAAACATGCATCCTTAATTTCATCATCCGATGGTTCCTTTGTTAGACAATGGTTTGTACTCGAAGAGACCTTTGGTTCAATGGATGTCTCAATTATATCCCTCCTGGATATACCTTGAGAAGTAAAAATTTCTTTGAAATAGGTCGATATCACCTCTGTTATTTCATCCTCTTTGAAAACTGAGTTTCCAGTGGAATTCTCAATAAAGGCAATATTGTTTTGTGCAATTCTTCCTTTAGTCACAGCATGAAAATAACTTGTATTTTTGTCTCCTAAGGAAAGCCATAACAACCTACTCCGCTGCTACCAATACGCTTCTTCCTCATTATAAGCTTTGTTGAGATCTTCTTTTATTTTCTCAATGAGTTCCATAATTTCCTTCATCTTAAGAGCAGCTTGTTCCTTCGTCCACAAAACAATTGCTCTTCTTACACGTTGTATTCGATTTTCAACACTGCTTGATTTTAACCTTGTCCACTCTTGTTCGATATGTTTCTTAATCTCTGGGTTATCTTTTAATCTTCTATCGAAACGGAAGAGCCTTTTCTTATTTTCCCTTGAAACGTCAAGATGCGTAATTATCGGTCTATGATCCGATCCTTCAAACCGTAGATACTCGCATCGGCAATGTGGGTAAGTCGTAAACCATTCACTGTTTACTAACGCTCTATCAAGAAGACATCTAATTTTCTTTTTGTATCTCACGCCCTTCCAAGAGAGTGCATTACCCGCATGGTTTAGATCATAGAGGTCACATGAAGATAAAAACATTCGAAAGTCCATGAATGATCCTTCCGGTCTCAGAGTTCCACCTTGCTTTTCGTCATTATTTAATATGTTTTTGAAATCTCCCGATAAAAACCAAGGTCCCAGTCTTGACTCTGCTTTTGTCCTCAAAAGCTCCCATAAGTGTCTTCGTTTTACTCGATCATTAGGCTCATAAATAAACGATGCATGGAAACTTGAGTTCTCATAACATATATACGTATCAATAAAATTTTCATTAGAGTACAACACTTGAACATTCAACTCATCTCTCAATAAAAGACATAAACCCCCACCGCCATGGCCATGTGGGGAGACTAATACATGATTTGGGAGATTCATACATTTTAGTTTTCGGATAACAAATTCATCAACGTTCTTTGTTTCCGAGAGGAATACAATATCCAGAGCATATTGGCCATGGAGCTCCTTTAAACGTCGAACTGTCAAGCGATTCCCCAAACCTTGACAGTTCCAACACACCACTTTTAAGGAAGAGGACGCGATGGATCGGGAAAATCCACCGCTGCGCGGTTCATGTGGCTCTCATCACTATCACCCGTTCTTCTTAAGCCTTGTGTACTTGGACTCACTCTTCCTTGACCAAGTTTTCCTCGTGTAATAGCAGCTGTTGGTGAACCTCTCCTTTTAGGAGATGCTGCTATTTGTCTTATTTTTCGCTTTTTCGAGCTTGCCGCAACTAGTGCTAGCGCTTTTTGGCTAGGCTGGATCGGTCTCTTTCCTGGTGGACGTCCCAGTCTCTTCTTATCCAACTATTGTGTGCTTGAACTTTTCCCTACAAGTCCTTCTGGAGGTGATCCCAGCCTAAGTAGAGCTGGAATTCTTTCTTGATTTGTCTCAGGGGCTGATTCGATAATCTGATGATTTTCCTCTACTAGTTGGGTCTCTTCAACAGCCAAGTGTTGGTTAATAATATTATTCCTCGCAATATTATGAGCTGTTTCCAGGAGTTCTCCGCGTTCCTCCGCTTGTTGGAATCTCAATTTCCGAGCTGCGCTCTCCGATGGGTCCGCACAGCTAGCGTATTGAATCATTACATCTTGAAGCTCTCCCATCGCTTCCTCAACTGCCTCTCGAGGGGTAACAATATCCAAATTGAGTGGCTCATTAACTCTTTCTAGAGCTGGTCGTCTCTGTCGTGAAGTCTCTGTTGGTTTTTCTTTGTGATGTGAATCCAGTCTTTCATTAAGTAGAGGGAATAATTCAGTTCTACGATTTGTCGCTTCAGCTCTGGTTCTAGACGGAGGAGAATATGTAGAGTGGGACATACACGAGTCCACTCTTGGTTCAATCCTTCTACGTGGGATCCACACTTTTGCATTTCTTTGGTAGTGATTTTCAGAGATTGTTCTTTGGTCTGAATCTTTAGGGGCCCTCTCATGTGGTGCTCTAATCTCTGCTCCATCTCTCTGTGACGTAATCTTCCTGTTTCTATCCCATCCATATGCAGTTCTATGAGAGGTATAAGAATACTCTTTTTCGTAATCTTTGCTTCGCTTCCTAGAGTCTCTTTCTTGGATTGGTTCATAAGAGGTTTGGTTTCTCTCCCGAAAAATGGTCGATCCCCTCTGCTATGTTGCCTTAAAATACTCGTCGAGGACACATTAAAATTTCTTTCCTGCGGTTTATCTGTGATTTGTTTCACCGTACATTCAGCCACTTCATGTGATAGTGAGAAACATCCAGTACAATGTTTTTCTAGTTTATCATAAACCAGTTTGACCTTTACCTCTTCACCATTAGTAAACTCCACCACTGAATCCATAATAAGCGGTTTTAGACCGTTAATGAATACTCTGATCTTGGCTGCAGCAAAAGTTATTTCCACGTTTTCCACTCTGCCCATATTTTCTCCTATTCTTCTAAGAAGGGTCTCTGTCCAGAGGTGGACAGGAAGATCTTGAACTTTCACCCAAAAGGGGATTTGAGATGGGAATGATGCTGCTGTAGTGGGCATCCACCTTTCAAGAATAATCATCCACTTCCCAAAGTGATACGGTCTGTTTTCAAGAACCTTCAGAAGGTCTTCCTCTGAAGTGAATTGGAACTGAAATCTCCCTTGACCTAGGTCAGCTCCTAGGGGACGAGTTTCAAGCCTCCACAAGTCTGCCAAAAAGGGAATGACCGACCAAATCCTCTGATGCTTGGGATTTGTTAACCTTCCTATAAGAGTGAGAGAGTGCTTTCTTAACAGATATGTACTGTCAGGCATTTCAACTCGAATTCTGGCTGCTCGAGGGGGGGGGGAAGGCGGTTCTTCAGCGCAACTCTTCCCTTTCTCCGCTGTTGTAAAACGCCTGCTCATCGTGAGACTTTGGTCAAAGGTAGTTAGAGTGTGCACTTTTAGAAATAGATCTTCCCTGTAGGCGAGCAAGTATCAGTTTAGGTAAATTGTAAAGATCACTCTTGTAATAAATACGAGAGGAAAGGTAGTTGGTGTCGAAGTCAAACTTGGTGGGCCTCCAAGGAAATGATGAGTGTGTTCGACATCTTTGTACCTGCATTATACTTCATGAAACTCATCTTAAACCTGCAATAAATGTTCAGAGAAGTGAATAGTTAAATGAGCTCAAGATTTGGAGCGATTTCACCGGTTAAAATCCTAGCTCCGCCGTGAAACACCGTAAGAAAGAAGTTTAGAAACGGTGGACTACTCCCGTAAAAAAACAGTTGCGGTGGAAAACTAAAAGCAGATCTACGTATTGGGAACATCGCCTGAGAGAAAAGTCCGTACGAGGAAAGATTTTTTTTTATTACTTTATCTCCCCTCGTCCTCTGTTTTCTGATTTTTTTGGACTCTACATCACAGTTCAATACGCCAAATTTGGATGCTTTAGTGGCACGGAAACTCCTCTAGTCGGCTAATGATTCAGTGTCTTGTACCCGCTGAAAAATTCACCTAAACAACTAAATTGTTCATAAATAGTTATTTGTAGATTTAGAATTCAAGGTTTCTTTCTTCGGTTGTAAAATCCATGTTTTAACCTAATTTTTGTCAGCTACCACGTGTAACTTTAACCATTTATCCTCTTAGGATTTTGCTTATACTAATTAAATATACATTACACAAAATAATAGTAACGTTTTAATTCTAACCTATGTTATTTTGAAACTTAAGTTGTGATTCTTACCTCTGGTCATCACATATATATTAAAAATATATGTCCTTTTAATAGGATACAAATTTGTGAGACTATATACAAAACCCTTAATGGGTTAAGATTATATGTAAAAATGTAAGTTAGTTGACAATAAAAAATAATACCATTTATTATTTGAGGTGAGAGAATGGCAGAGCAATACCTCACCAACTATGAGTTTAAAAATGGTTAGACCGCGTGTGGAAGTCATCAAAAATTGGAGATGAATAATGATAAAAAGGTATTTTGGAACAATAGATTTGAAAACCTCCTCTAAGCGGTGAAAGATTTATAGTCATGTATTTGCTATAAAGTGGTTAAACCACGTTTGGATCGAGAAAATGTGAGGATTCAAGTTTTCATATCATTTTGCTAACCATTCTTCCTCTAGTCTTCTTACAGCGGTGAAGTTAACATTAAACATCTTTTTATTAACATCATTTGGTTAATTGAAATTAAAGAGAGAAAAACTCTAATAATTAGCATAATTTATTAAAATCATGTTAAGATATTTAATGTTTTACATCATTTGGTCATAAATGGTCATTTTACTAATCTGGAAACTAGATTTAAGATTAGTGGGTTTTAATACTAGTTTTCTCAAAGAAAATATCAAGTACCATGAACAGAGTTCTGCTTTGTGCTCTTTGAAAACTGATGAAGAAGCAGTTGTTTTACCAAAGGTAAAACTTGTATATACTTTATTCTGTCCATGGAGATTTTGTTATGACCCAATGGTCACTGTATAAACTTTTTTCAGTCCGTGGAGATTTTGTTATGACTGAGTGGCCACTATATATACTTTGTTTTATCCATGAAATTTTTTTATGACTCAATGGCCAATGTTGCATTCTATTATCTCTACGTATAGTTAATTTTTGGATTTCGTTTTCAAAAGAAGAAAGGTCGTAGGTCTCCTCCACTTTGGTACCTAACTGTTGAGGAACTTTAGGCCATCCACATTGGTGGGACTAATTATAGAGTCCTTAGATTAAATTAATAATA
>OVBE01007913.1:0-17883 GCA_900406425.1 Iberis pinnata
CCCTTCCCCTAGACTTACTTCACACCGTACTGGTGTGAAAATAAATCCAGAAGAAGGAAAAATGAGTAGAATGTAAATAAGTCAAAACACCAAAAATAAAAAAGAAAATACACAAGTCCAAGGTGAAAAAGAAAAGAAAGGATAACCAGGAAATGATCAGTCCGAAGACTNGTCTCGCTCTGCGGCCTGAAGAATCCTCTTCCTCATCACTCCTGTCTCTATGTGCTATGAAGCATGCTGGTCATATGATCTTCGCTAATGCGCCCCATATCCTCTTAACCATGTTGTGGGTCCTCTCAGTAGCATATGTCGTCCATCTGATCGTCTCGGCGTCCGGGAAGTCGAGTCGCCGAGGTGGCAAGTCATACTCACAGTAATCCTCAGGTAGGATTGGTGAGTCATCCTCTAGACTAGGGTTCCGCTATTGTCTCTGAGTAGACCGTCTACTACGAACTAACCCTCGGGAAAGTCACGGAGCATCAGGTACAAGCTCAGCTCTGTCAACCAAGCGATCGGCTCCCAGAAGGAAACGAATGTTCTCTAGGGAAGTGATGCTGGTAAGATCATGATGTGGCATTTGAATCATGCACCTCTGACCTCCTGAGTTCAGAAAGATGTACTCTATGTCCTTGGTGAACCACCTGGTCGAGAAAAGGAAGGGCCAACCCACTCGGTTACTTAACGTCGATGGAGTAAACAACCCGAGAGAAATCCTAACATGTAGAAGAACCGAGGTAACCAATCTACCAATCACCTCAACCCGAGACGGGTTCCTCAGCGCATCTAGCTTCTGACTAGCTAGGATCTTAGCAAAAATCCATCCAAGGTTGACATCATGGTTAATCGGATCTTGGTCAGCCTCATAAGTCACCGCCGTGTGATGGTAAATGTCAAAGTGGAGGAGCTCAAACTCCTGAGTACTGACCGTTGCCGTTTCAAACTTTCCAAAGAAAGTGCACCCCAATACCTTGAGTGCAATGTGGACAGCCGGGTTGTGGATACCGGTTAGCGTCGCTTCTCGAGACTCGTACTGCCCGTGCGCTATAGCATCCCACAAATCCGTGTAGGAGTGGAATTTAGGAAACTCATGTAGATGCCCTTCGTCCCTGAATCCGAAAATGGGACCGAACTCCGCCATCGGAATTTTGTAAAGAATACCACAGTAAAAAACTGTACCTCAGTTTCGGCGATGAAAGGGTTGCGCGGATATGGACCGGGGGTGTGGATGCGGAACAAGGCTAAGAATTGCCTCGCAAGATCGGGATAGAGAGGGTAGTCTCGGAACGGGAAGGTTCCTAGACCGATCCGGTGGAAGATCCCCAAAAATATCTCCAATTATTCCTAGTTCCGTGAAAATCTGATTATTGGCGAACCGGGTCGGCTCCAGCTCAATTTTGAGCAAAGCATTGTAGAACATGGAATCAAACTGATCCCATTTGTCGGAGAACTTGCGCTCCTTCCAACCTTTGTGATTTTTGAGTTGTGAAACCACCAAATCAAGGCGGAAATTGTTGAACCGCGTCCTTGGTTTCTGAGGGCATGGAGATTGAGTGAACCTCGGGTCAAGGACTGGATCGACTTCTTCAATCTCCTTGTTGTTGGTGTTGATACTAGCAACCGCTTTTCCCTTTTCCTTAGCGGTTGCTTTTGTCTTCTTCGCGGCTGGCGGTCTAGCGGAACTCAAGAGGTCGGTATACGGTTGAATCTGCTTAGCTGTTCTGCTCCGGGTGGATTGCCTTATATTGGTTTGTGCTGGTTGATGTGGTCCTTCGTCACTCTCGTTTCCACAATCATCTGAACCGTAATCGAAGTTTCTTGTAGCCATCTTGAAAAGAAAAAGACTCTGAAGGAAAATGAGTGTCTCGTTCAATCTAAAACATCCATAACATGAATTTTCATACTCAAAACAACAGTTTTCAAAGGTTTTAAAACAATCCTAATGAAAATTTTTCAAAAGAAATCGTAATCAAAACCCATAGAAATCGAACCGACATATTCTAGCAATCCATATTCAATCCTAGAGCAATCCACATTCTCAATAAATCCAAACAATTCCCTAGAACCATCCAAATTCCACAAAATCCAAAATTCCTTTTGAAAACTCAAACCGAACTTATCAAAATTTGAAAATTCGACATAAATCAACAAAAATCCATATGCATGCATCAATCAAACTCCAAATACATGTAATAAGGCCATAATCCATCAATTTTAAACCTTAAATCAACTAAAATCCTAAATCCCTAAAAACCCCAAAATTTTCAGAATTTCAAAGAGACAAAGGGATGCTTACCATGCTTGAATCGAAAAATTGGTTGGATAATCTAAAAGAACTCGAAAAATCCCTGGTGAGCACAATCACGAAGATACTCCTTGAATCTATCCCAAGCTTCATAGAAAGACTCTGAGGGACCTTGACGAAACTAAGAAATCTAGTTTCTCATATTTTTAGTTTATCAACTAATTCACTTTGTTATTGTATAAACATTTAATTTATTTTTTTTTAAGATAAATAAAAGTCTAGTAAACACATAAGATAAAAATAAAGTTGTCCGATCACTTAATCGGTAATGACAGTTATTACCAAAAAAAATTTAAAAAGTTAACTAGTATTACGGAAAAAATACAAAATGAAACTGTAAATACCAAAAAAATGAATCATAAAGTTAATCCTTGAAATAAAATAAAAAATTATTTCCAATAATCTAAATCATATGTATCATAGTATGCTATTAGCTAAGCCATTTATGGAATCCATAATCAAAACGCTTTGAGTAGCTACACCAGTTGTGTTGTAACAACCGCACATTTAGCTCAGGATAATAATATGTAACGTTGCACTAAAACCAAAACGTGACAATTAATGATCTGGGACCAGAAGCTGTCTCTTTCAGAGTTTGAGAGCTCAGACACAAGGCCACGATATTACTAAACCTCATCCAATATTTATCATTTCAGACATACCAAACAATCACAAATCTTCACCACACACAAAAACAAAATTCCTGATATCTCCAATAAAACCCTCCCATCCATCCAACAAACCCATTTCATGGCGGGTGAATATTCCGGTAGCCGGAGCTCCAACACTCAGCTTCTCGCTGAACTCGAAGCCTTAAGTGAAGACCTTTATCAGAAACCAGTTTCAGTCGGCCGGAGAACGGCTTCCCTCGCTCTACCTCGAAGTTCTGTTCCGGCCATCCTTAAGCCTGCCGATGAAGCCGGTCAAGCACGAGGGGAGGATCTGGCAATAGCTAAACCTCGGTCTCGGCGTTTATCATTGTCTCCATGGCGGTCAAGACCGAAGCTTGATGTAGAGGAAAAAGAAAATGTGACTCAGAACAGAAGCATTAAGATATCAGAAGAGTCGTCATTAAAATCAAATACGAAGGAAGAGAGAAAAGGGATATGGAATTGGAAGCCGATACGCGGCCTTGTCCGAATCGGAATGCAGAAGCTAAGTTGTTTGTTATCAGTAGAGGTCGTGGCGGCGCAGAATTTACCAGCGTCGATGAATGGTCTACGACTTGGGGTTTGCGTGAGGAAGAAAGAGACGAAAGACGGTGCCGTTCAAACGATGCCGTGTCGAGTCTCTCAAGGGTCTGCTGATTTTGAGGAGACTCTGTTTATGAAATGCCACGTGTACTACTCGCCGGCGAATGGGAAAGGTACTTCGGCAAAGTTCGAAGCTCGTCCGTTTTTGATTTATCTCTTTGCGGTGGATGCCAAGGAGCTGGAGTTCGGAAGACACGTTGTGGATTTGAGCGATTTGATTCAAGAATCTGTGGAGAAGATGAGCTATGAAGGAGCTAGGGTTAGACAATGGGATATGAGTTGGGTACTTTCAAGTAAAGCTAAAGGAGGAGAATTGGTTTTAAAATTAGGGTTTCAGATTATGGAGAAAGACGGTGGAGCTGGAATTTACAGTAAACAAGGTGAATTCGGGATGAAACCAAGTAGTAAACCTATGAATTTTTCAGGTTCCTTTGGGCGAAAGCAATCGAAAACGTCCTTTAGTGTTCCTAGCCCTAAGATGACGAGCCGAAGCCAGGATCTTATAGGAATGGAGCATTTAAATCTTGATGAACCTGAGGAGAAACCGAGTCAAGATGATCAAGAGGAATCGGATTTTGAAGTTGTTGACAAAGGAATTGAATTTGATGACGATTTTGAAACAGAGAAATCTGATAGAACTGTGCAAATGAAGGAACATCATCATGTTAGCATTGATGATCCAAGACATGTAGTGAGATTAAGCGAGCTAGATTCGATTGCGAAGCAGATCAAAGCACTTGAATCAATGATGATACAAGACAGTCCTGAAGAAGCGGATGGTGAAACAGAGTCACAAAGGCTGGATGAAGAGGAACAAACGGTGACAAAAGAGTTTCTTCAGTTACTTGAAGATGAAGAATCTCAGAGCCTCAAATTTTACCGGCACAAAATGGAGATTTCCGAGCTGCGGTCTGGGGAATCCGAATCCGTAGACGAAGAGTCTGAGAATCACCTCTCCGATCTTGGGAAAGGCATCGGTTGTGTTGTTCAGACAAGAGACGGTGGTTACTTAGTATCTATGAACCCTTTCGACACAATCGTCAAGAGGAAAGACACTCCTAAGCTTGTCATGCAAATCTCGAAGCAGATTGTGGTATGCCTAAACCAATACTTCCATTTAGGAGTGTTTTTTTTATTTTATTTTTTTAAAAACTTTAACCGAATATAATTTATGTTCGGTTTGTTTTTTTTTTTTTTCTCATCGACCAGAAAATAATTTAAGCTCAGTTAGGTTCGACATTTGGTTTTTTCGATCGACTTTCGTTTTTAAATTACAGTTTTTCGTTCGAGAATTTTAAAATATATTTCACTTCAGTTAAATTCCTGTTTATTAAGTTAATTTATGGTTTACTCCGTTAATTTTAGCAAATTTTATTTGGTTCGATTTGTTTCGGCTCGGTTAATGGAATATAAAAAAATTGTCGAACCAAACTAAATTTAATAATTTAACGAATCAAACCAAATTAACCAAGTAAACCAAACTAAATTGAACGAGTAAACATAACCACTCGGTTTGGTTTGGTAAAAATACCCACCCAAACTGTCATTCAATATAAAATCAAGAATCTGACATAACCATTACAGGTTTTGCCAGAAGCTGGATCAGCAATTGGATTTGAACTATTTCACAGGATGTCGGGTTTAGGTAAGGAAATGAACTCAAAGATATCTTCGCTCATGGCAATGGACGAGCTTATGGGGAAAACAGGGGAGCAAGTGGCTTTTGAAGGAATAGCATCTGCGATTATACAAGGGAGGAACAAAGAGCGAGCGAACACTAGCGCGGCGCGAACAGTTGCAGCGGTTAAAACCATGGCTAATGCGATGAACAACGGAAGAAGGGAGAGAATCATGACTGGAATCTGGAACGTGGAGGAGAATCCATTGACATCGGTTGAAGAAGTTTTAGCTGTATCTTTACAAAAACTAGAAGAGATGGTGATTGAAGGACTAAAGATTCAGGCTGATATGGTGGATGAAGATGCTCCTTTCGAGGTTTCCGCATCCAAAGGTCAGCCGAACCCTCTCGAGTCCACCATTTTGATCGACGAGTGGCTAAAGGAGAATCACAAGATGCCAAAACCACTAACGGTTATGGCAGCGGTGCAGCTTCGGGACCCAACAAGGAGATATGAGGCGGTCGGAGGCACGGTCGTAGTAGTGGTACAGGCGGAAGAAGAAGAGGAGAAAGGGCTAAAGGTGGCAAGTTTGCATGTTGGAGGAGTGAAGAAGAAAACCGCAGAGAAAAAGAGATTGACAGCAGCACAATGGCTTGTAGAGTACGGAATGGGGAAGAAAGGAAAGAAGAGTAATTTGAAGAAGACAGAGAAGCAAACTATGCAAGAAGAGCAGGAATTCTTATGGAGCTTGTCATCTAGAGTTATGGCAGATATGTGGCTTAAATCTATAAGGAACCCTGATGTGAAGTTGCAATAATTGAGTAGAAGTTATTATTCACATCATACAATGTGTTTAATTTTCGACGTTTGTATATCGTTCAATAGCTTCAAATTTACCTTCAACAACAATATTAAAATATAAATTATTACCTAACTGTTATGTTTGTCATCTTCAACCGTTTTCCTTGATTGATAATGTTTTCCTTAGTACAAATCTATATGATTATCCACAACGGTTGTTGATGACAGTTCACGCTCCTATCACCCCTTCTGTTGGTGCTAATCCAGCATCTTCATTGATTCCACTAGCAAAAGAATCTACTATAGAGACCTCTACTCTTCCTACTATCTCTATAGTAGGCTGATAAAAGCTATTCTTTCCAACGTCAACACTATGGGTTCAAAAACTTCATCCATAATGCAAGTATACATCTTTCAGCCCCTGAATCGATAGGGTTGCGTCCAATGCCTCATCATTGTCAGCCGAACCAGAGACTCTCTCCTCCAAAGAGAGAATGAGAGAACAAAATGAAAACTTTTTATATTTATTCATTTCGAACAACTACAACATAGGGTTTTAAGATTCTATGTATAGCAATTACAAAATGCTTTTTTATTCTTGACCTAGACACCTGTCCCTTTCCTATTGCTCTGTCAAAATATCAAATTTGTTATGTAGAGGAATATGACAGTTGTGTCCTTTTCCCTTTGCTGATTTTGCTGATTCTGCTTTTCCATTGCTAATATGTTTTGTCTTGTTGTTGCAGGTTGAAGATGGCTCTGCTGCAACAGCTAACTCTGTTTTATTGGAAGATGGGCTTCGAGCAGAAGTGGGCTTCATTATTTATCTAGGCTTTTCCTGTCTTGGGCTCGAGTTAGAAAGAGAAGTCTCTCTTTGGAGGAGATAGTCTCTGGTTCTGCTGACACCCTCCTTCAAACTTGGTGTCAGAGAATTCACTAGATTATCAACACTCAGTTTGTATCTCAAGCTACATAATGGAGTTTAAGCTAAAGATTTCGTGAGGATATCAACAATCTGGAGCTGATTTGGTAAGTGATTAACCCGCAGAACACCCAAAGCAACCTGTTCTCGCACGTAGTGAAAATCAGTATCAAAGTGTTTGCTTCTGGAATGAAGAACATGATTCGCAGAAAGATACACAGCAGACTGATTATCAAAGTAAAGTTCAGGTACTTGATGTTGAGGAATCCCTAGTTCTTTCATTAAGTAGTTCAACCATGTGGTTTCAGAGGTTGAGCCTGACAGTGTTCTGTACTCAGCCTCTGTTGAACTCTTTGAAACTGTATGTCGCTTGCGAGAAGACAAAGAGATGATGTTGTTACCCAAGAAGGTGCAGAATCCACCTGTTGATCTTCTAGTATGTTTACATCCTGCCCAATCTGAATCACTATATGCTCTGTGTAAAATCATATTATTTATTGAATATTATTCCCAGATTGATTGTTCCCTTTAAGTATCTCAGAATTCTCTTTAGTAGATTGAAATCAGAGGTTGTAGGAATGCAATTTCTGGCAAACATAGTTTACTGAAAATTGAATATTTGGACTTGTGAGTGTTAGGTACTGAAGTTTTCCAGCTAAACACCTGAAGTTTGTTGGATTTGGAAAAGGTTCCTGCTGATCTGGGATTCTATCTAGTTGAAGAGGCAATGGTGTTGAGCTTGGAGAGCAATCCTGCATTCCTGCCAAGATACGAGTCTTCAGTGTATTGTTGTTGTGAAAGGAATAAACCATTTGCATTGAAATGTGCTTGTATGCCTAGGAAGTAGTGTAGTTTTCCTACGTCTTTCATCTGAAATTCTTTAGTCATCTCTGTGAGTAGTGATAAATTAAGGTCTTTGGTGTTTCCAGTCAGTATTATGTCATCCACATAAAGCAGCAACATTATTACATCCTTGTCTTTGATATAAATGAATAAGGAGGCATCTCTTTTACTACATATGAGCCCAAACTCAAGTAGATATGTGCTGAACCTGTCAAACCATGTCCTTTGTGATTGTTTTAACCCATACAGTGATTTGTGTAGCTTGCATACATGTGTTGGCCTTTCTTTTTCTATGAATCCTGTTTGCTGCTTCATAAACTATTTCAGTTAACTGTCCATGTAAAAATGCATTTTTTACATCTAACTATTTGATATGCTATTGCATAACTGTTGTTGTGTGAAGAACAAGTCTTATTGTGGTTGTTCTTACCACAAGACTATAAGTCTCTAGGTAGTCAATTCCTTCTTCTTGATGGAATCCTTTTGCCACTAATCTGACTTTCAATTTATCCAGGCTGCCATCAGCCTTTAGCTTAGTCCTAAACAACTATTTACAGCCTAACACATGCATCTTTGGTTCAATAGGCACCAAGGTCCATGTGTTTGTTTCTGTGCAAGTATTTAGTTCCTCTTGCATAGCTTGTTTCCACCCTGGGTCTTTCAGAGAAGCAGTAACTGTCTTAGGTTCAGGGTAGGCCACTTTCTATGTGAGAAGAGTGTACATTGGATTTGGCTTACGTATCCCAGCCCTTAGTCTAGTAATCATCTAGTGTTGTGGTTGTTGAGCCTGTATTGGTGTGACTGTCCTGGCTTATGAGTGCTGAAAGTTGTCGCCTATAGATACAAATGTAGAGTCCGACGTATGCCCAGAACTTCCCACACTCACTGCAGTAGTCAAACCAAGAGGACTTCCATGTGATGATGTTGGAGGTATAGGAGTTGTTGGAGTATAAGTTGAAGTAGATGAGCCGGCTTATGTTGATGCAGTTTTTGTAATGTTTGGAGTTGAGGCTGGAGTAGAAATAACTGATGTAGATGGTGGAGTTGTAATGATAGGATTTGTCACTGAGACATAAGGGCTTGTAGTGGTGAGTTCAGGTGCTGTAAAGATGTTGGGTGTTGGTACTGAATAGGTTGGATGTGGAAGGTGTTGAGTGGTCATCAAAGGATATGATGACTCCACCTGCTGGATCACATCCTCTCTGGTAGAGTTTTGATATGAGAATCCCTTGTACCATGCCTCAAGTATTGGAGTTTGAGGGTTAGGAAGCAGAGACTGATATTTGCCTGCAAAGGGAAAGTGAGTTCATCAAATTTTACATGTCTACTAATGTAAATTCTTCCAGTAGGTGGGTAGAGACACCTATAGCCCTTGTATTTCTCATTGTACCCAAGGAATACACATAGAAGTGACTTAGGCTCAAACTTGTGGACTGTGTAATCCCTGAGCATAGGATAACAAGCATACCCAAAGACCTTAGAGCTGTGTAATCTGGTGTTTTTCCAAACAGTTTTTGATAAGGACTCTGGTTGTTTTCTAGTGCTGAAGAAGGCAGTAGGTTAATCAAGAAATTTGTAGTGAAGAAGGCTTTTACCCAATAATTGTGTGGAAGTTTTCCTTCAAACAACATAGATAAGCCAAGTTCAGTGACATGTTTGTGCTTCCTCTCAGAAATGCCATTATGTTGAGGTGTGTGAGGGCAGCTAATTTGTTGTCTAATTCCACTTTTAGCTAGTTTTGTGAGGAACTTAGTACTAATAAATTCACCCCCATCATCGCATTGGAAGGTACTGATTTTGATGCTAAATTGGTTTTCTACCAAGGATTGAAAAGTACTGAAAATGGTGAAGAATTCTGACTTTGATTTCAATGGATAAAACCAACAGAACCTTGTCCAATGATCAATAAATACAACGTAGTATCTAAATCCTTGAACAGATAGAGTGGGTGAAGGACCCCATAGATCACAATGTATTTTTCTAGGGGTCTAGAAGCAGAAAATTCTAAAACTAGAAAAGGCAATCTACTACTTTTTCCCAGTCTGCAAGCTTCACATGTGGCTGCAACACTCTTGGTGACTGAGATAAGCTTATTTCTTGCAATATGATTCAAACCTAAGTTATTAGGGTGGCCTAATCTCCTATGCCAGACATCTCCTATTGAGGTTTGTTGCCTTGAAGAGAAGAATGCATGGACAGGTGAGTTTTCCAAAATGTAGAGGCCTTCAAGGCTTCTTCCCAGGCTGATGATTTTCTTGCTGACCTTGTCCTTAATCAATAAGCCAACACCATAAAATTCAAAAGAGCAAGGATAATCTTTTGTAACTTTGGAAACTGAGAGTAGATTTTTAGCAATAGCAGGACAAACTAACACATCATTTAGAGGTAACTCACCTGATGCAGTTGACAGACCAGTAGAGCCTATGTGTGTGATAGGTAGAAAGTCACCATTACCTACCATGACTGCATCTGTCCCATGGTAAGGCTGAGATGTCTGGAGGTGATGCTGTGTGTTTGTGATATGTGCAGTGGCTCCAGTGTCAGGGTACCACTCTGCCCCTGAATGTTCTGTGACATCAGTAATCCTTAGTGCTGCCATTGCAGCGAATGTTTCTTCCAGTTGGTATGCATAGTCAAACCTATGTCAGCATTTGAGTGCCTGATGTCCTGGTTTGCCACATATTTTGCACTGAGGTCTACTATCATCTCCAAGAGAACTTACGGAACTTGAAGATGAGCTAGAGGGACTGGTTATCTACTTTCGAAAGCCTCTACCTGTGGTAGAAAAGATACATCCTCTAGATGAGCCAAATCTGCCATATCCTCTTCCTCTACTTGAGTATTGTTGCTGCTGGTTGCATGTCCTAACAGTGTTAAATGCTAGGTGAGGTGAAACAACTTCAGATCTCTAAGCATGGATTTTGTTGTCAAAGTTTGTTAACTTTGGCACCACATCTTCAAAGGTTGGGTGTGGCAGTAGATCCATTGAGCCTTCTACACTTGTTTTAATAAGTTTGTATTCTCTTCCAAGCCCATGGAGTACAGCAAATATCTTCATATTTTCAGTGACTGGGCTTCCAACGGATGAAAGCTGGTCACATAATGCCTTCACTTCTTTCAGATAATCAGTTATGTTCTTGTCTCCTTTTTGAGTAGTTTGCAGCTGCCTCTGTGGCTTAAAGAGTCTTGAGGATGACACTCTATTGAAGTGTCTGGCTAAAGCTAACCACACATCATTTGATGTTCTGCAGTCTACCACCACACTAAAAAAATCTTCAGACAGAGACCCCAAGAGCCAAGCTTTGACGACATGGTCTCCTCTCTGCCACTCAATGTAGTTTGGGTTTGGTAAGGCTCTGTCTCCTGCAGGTCCTGGTGCTTGCATCGTCTCTGGTGGTGCAATGAAAGATCCATTGACAAAACCCAGAAGTCCTTGTCCAGTGAGGAAGGACTCAAACTGGTTTTTCCAAAAGATATAGTTTCTTTTTGTAAGTTTGATAGTCACACAATTTGAGATATTAAGAACAGGAAAAGCTTGAGTATTCATGGCTAAATCCATGGATCTGATACCATGTAAGCAATGAGAGAAAAAAAATGAAAACTTTCTTTATTGATTCATTTCGAACAACTACAGCAGACGGTTATAAGATTCTATTTATAGCAATTACAAAATGATTTTCTATTCTTGACCTAGATACATGTCCCTTTCCAATTGCTCTGTCAAAATGTCGAATTTGTTATGTAGAGGAATATGAGATTTGTGTCCTTTTCCCTTTGCTGATTTTGCTGATTATCCTTTTCCAATGCTAATTTGTTTTGTCTTGTTGTTGCATGTTGAAGATGGCTCTACTGCAACGGCTAACTCTATTTTATTTGAAGATGGGCTTCGACCAGGAGTGGGCTTCATTATTTCTCTAGGCTTTTCCTGTCTTGGGCTCGAGTTGGAAAAAGAAGTCTCTCTTTGGAGGAGAGAGTCTCTGGTTCTGCTGACAATCATTCTTCTCAACGCCAGCGGTTACTCCAAAGGATAATCCTTTTTTGAGCTCTACTGATGATGATTTTCATGATGGTGGAAGTGGCTTCTTCCAAAGGCCACAAGAAGGTAGAGAGATCAAACCAACTCGGAAAATGCAAGAAATGGAATGGACAACAGTGACTAGTGGAAACCGTGGCCATCGTGGCCGCGGAGGTACAAGTCACTAATTCATTCATTTCTCGTCTTTAACTTAAGTAATTTTTTTAAGATTTTCTTTCAATTAAGTGTAAATCTTGTGACTTTGCTTTTACTTTTTAACTTTTTTACAAACTCTATGATCTTTGATCATATTTATATTTTTATTTCTTGCATTTTTATAGTAAACCCTTTATAAAAAAAAATGATTATCCACAAATTTAATCTTGATTCATTTTTTTTTAACTACAAATAGAGCTATAGATGGACTATTCATGTCTACTAGATTCTGAATCCACGCTACGTGTGGGTTATTCTAAACATGAAAGATCGAAGTAAGTAATGTATGGTTATGATAGGAAACAATCAAATTTAAAGCTAAAGAAGGGTAAAAACTTGAGAAGGCCAGTAAAGATAAAAGACCTGGTAAGATCAAATACAGAGAGATCTTTTCTTAGTGTCTCCTTACCTAAGTGTGAACCTACATAACCATTTCCTCTGTAGTAAACCAATATCATCATTCAAAATAAAAATATAGAAAACCTGCTTGATGGATTGAAAAAGAACTGTTATGCATGCCACTTTTGATTTTATCAAAGAACCGTCAAGGAATAAATTAGTAATTAAGAAACAAACATTGGCAAAGATTAAGGCTTCTCATGACAAATACACACGATCTAATTATTGTTTTCTCATAATTAAATTGTTGATGATGTAGTCGTATTTGATGGAATCTTAATACAATATATCATCAAACTCAAAAACATGAATAAGGTACAATATTATGTTACTTTATTTCTTGACAATGAAATAACAGTTTCTAACAATATTACTTTATTTATTTTCTTACTAACTAAATCAATAAACAAATTTTTTGAGATTAATTGTATAGACTAGACCAACTGGGAGATGAGGGTTTTGAGGGTTGCCCTTAGATGAAGCTCAAGGGTGGATAATTTCAGAAATTGTTCATCCATTTTCATAATCGAAATTGCTATTAACTTCAAACCCCTACATATGACATAGACAATTGTTATATTGGTAGTACGGAGAATGAATAATTGTGTCTCTCTCCTTTATCTCCATAATTGGGTTTATCCTAGCTCCAATCTCTTAGATCTCACCTCCAATCTCAGTGCCGCCTTCGCTAGAGCTTGAGTATAAAACGATGAAACGAATGAGAAGGTCGACTTTTGTTCATTGTCACATTCATATGAAACCATAATAAATTTAATATGAGTAAAAGAATAATAAAAAACCATTTTTTTATTATTGGTGAAAAATAAAAAACCATAATAAATTTAATACGAGTAAAAAATTAATAAAAAGAATAATAAAAAACCATATAACTAATTAAAGTTAAACCATGTCA
The DNA here is from genome assembly GCA_900406425.1 of Iberis pinnata. Lineage (NCBI taxonomy): Eukaryota > Viridiplantae > Streptophyta > Magnoliopsida > Brassicales > Brassicaceae > Iberis > Iberis pinnata. Next base: position 13,284 of record OVBE01007913.1, read on the forward strand.
ACTTTTTAAAAGTTAGAGTGGGATGAAAAATCGACAGCACCAAATTCCAAATTCTTGGTGAGTGTTGAGTACCTGCTAACTATCTGTCTCTGTGATTGCACCACAAAAGTAGAAATTTTAATAAACATATGGAATAATAATCTGTTTCATATGTTTTGAAACTCAATTTTTAAAAATTATTTTTCGTGAGTTGATTTGTGTCACCATGAACCTTGTTATAGATTTGGATATATTTTTGAAACTGTTCACGATTTTTAACGTCATGATTAAGAGCAGAAGCAGAAATGAATGTTGCCGTTCAATTAGATCGACAAGTTCCAATCATGCATTGTGGATGTAACAAGGAGGAAGCTTTACAAGTGAATCAAAGAAGAAAGACACAATTCTTCCTTGATCTCAATTAAAAACACAACCTAGTGGAAAAGGGACGCGTAAAATGAAATTAGTGAAATTTTAAGAAAAAGCACACAAACGAGATCATTTATCAGAGAGGTTTACACGACTCAAGGATGGCAATTTCAGTTAAAAATACAAAAATCAAGGACCGATCAGACAGACTTGATGGGGGCAGATGACTCCGGAGGGAGATTTTGGAGGAGAGGAGCACGGACGTTGACGTCGACGTCGGGATCGTAATCGGGGTTGAGAGATCTGTCGATGGCTTCGCGGCCTTGTTCAAGGCAAGGCTTACAAGCCATCTCAATGGTGATCCATCCCAAGATGACTCCGGCTATTGATGCTATCAATGCAGTTGAAGAAGAAGGCTCCTTCGCAACCTACATTTATAAGAGTTTTTTATAATTGAGATGAGTCAATAAGATGTTTGTTCAATTTCTTCAGTTAATCATGAATGAGGAAGATGAATCGATCTGGTGTCTAATACGTTTTTCTTAATCATGCCATGTGGCATATTTCATCTTCCGAAGAAGAACTGTTTTACTTTTATCTTAAAAACTTTCATTATTGATTGCTTTATCTTAAAAACCCTTTAATCACTCGTTTACTTCTCAAAATATAGGTTAGCTTATGTGGCATCATTCTATAGAAGTTTAATATGATGAGGTAGATAGCTTGAGAATCCTTAGAATTCTTCTTTTATATAGTATAGATTTAGACTCATTCAAGAGAAACTGTTCCGATTAAAGACAAATATTGACTATATACATTAATGTTCAAACTCATAATCATCTATATCCAAATTGGTTATAATTGTATTTCGTCTTTTTGTATTAAGTGGACAATTTTATCAAAATTTTAATATCTCGCTCAATCCTCCTAAAGATAAGGTCTCTGTCTAAAACACCATAAAATAAAAACTTACAAATATATTTTCTTACCAAAACAAAGTTGTATATCCTCAAGCACAAAAACATGATTAATGTTAAGAATTACTAAACAACGCGAAACCAAGATTATATCGTAAAAAGAGTATAAAAGTTCCTAAAAATTCCAAAAAATACACACAACAAATAAAACAAAATTTGAAATATTTATTAATTTTAAAAAATTGAACCAAAAAAATTTCTGAATAAGTAGAAGTTCTAAAAGTCCTTTCAATTTTGTTATACCATTCAGATTTACAATAATATATCAAGAAAACTATAAAAGTTCCAAAATATAAAAAAATATACACAAAATAAAGAAAGATATATTTTCATTTTAAAAAATAAAAAACTAGAATAATTTATAAGAAATTCCAAATATATCAAATAAATACAGAAAATAATTTTTTTATATATTTTACAAAATGAAAAATATATATATAAATTCAAAAAGTCCAAAATAAATCAATAAAAATACATAACTTTTTTTTAGTTTCAAATTCTTTAACATTTTTAAAAATTTATTATATATATTTTTTGATTAAATGTTAAATTTATTAATCAAACTAGTGAAATGTCATATGTACAAAAGAATGAAAGAAGAAAACAAGTAGCTAACAAGACTAGTTAATTGAAACGCTTGTAGGTGTGGAGTGTGCGTAATGGTGCCTCGTTAAAACCTGATACTGAAAAACCCAATGGGATAAAACGAGTATCAGGAAAAAGAGTACAGACCAGTACCCACCACCTATCAAGCCAGGACAACAGCAAGACCAAGCCGGAGTATCGTGGAAAGTAGAGGTGATGGAGAGGGTAAGTAATGCCAGGATCCATGGATGGCACGCCAACGAGCTAATAGCATATGATATGGTGATGAGATACCATATTGCAGGCTAAGTATGCAATTGGTAATGGTAGTAATGATTTGCCGACGAAGATGAGGGAGAGCATGGGGTGGCAAGACATGACGACGATGATTACGCTCACGCCATAAACTATATATGGTAGCTTGTAAGGCCAAGAAAAGAAGGGCCTTGTCAATGCGGGAATGAGTAGGGTGGCGAAGAGAGGTAAGTGTAGCATGCCGGCATGGGTCTAGATGATGACGAAGGAGGGGCTGCGTGAGGTCAGACCACAAGGTGAATGAAAACGGACAGGCAAAAAATAAGTTGTCTCGCGTCTCATCAGGCTCTCCACACAAGAGACACGGTTGATAAACTTCCCAAGCTCGCATACGATGACCTGTCTGCAACCTATCGATGATAGCAAGCCAAGAAATGAAAGCATACCGAGGTATCGACTGTGGGAACCATATAGATCTAAACCATGATTGTGTAGGAAAAAAGGTACTTAGCTGCTGCCATGTACGAGAGGATGAGAAACAAGGCTTGAACTCATCACAACTATGTTTCCAGAGAGGTAAATCCAGGCCTGAGCTTGCGTCAGGTGGTGGAATGGCTGATAATTGCGTGTGGAGAAGACGCAAGGCAGGTAGGCGGGAACGACGGATGCGCCAAGAGTTAGCTATGGTTGCACTTGATACATTAGCATTCCGAGGAATACCAAACTCGCGAATACCATGATCACCTGCAATAGAAATAAGAGGACCAAGAGTAGACCAATCATTAAACCAGACGGAAGAGCGGATACCATTATGAAGCGAGATCCTGAAAAAGCCTGAAGTGATGGGACGGCACTGTAGTAGTTTCCGCCAAATCCAAGAAATCTCCGCTGAAGGGGAGACGTCCCAGAAAGGCTTATCATGCAGCAGATGGTGCGTTACCCATGTTGCCCAAACCGATGGAGCACCAGACAACAGACGCCAAATGATTGCAAGAGAGACGACCTGTGAGGTGTCATTAAACTTACGAATGCCTAGCCCACCCGCCTCCTTTGGATGACAGACTTCATCCCAACTAGGCTTCGAACAATGTGACTTGGTCGGCGAACCCGACCACAAGAAATTGCTACATAAACTATTAATGTCATTTATGCACCACCTAGGAATAAAAAAAGCAGCCTGCCAGAAAATTTACAGTGCTAACAATGATCGACTTGACGAGCTGTAGCCGACCCGCATAAGACAGGAGTTTAGTGGCCCATGAAGACATTTTGGAACAAAGACAGCATAGGAGGGGAACGTAATCAACTCGAGATAACTTTTTAGTCGTGAGCGGCAGCCCCAAGTAATGCACCGGGAGCGGCTCCAACCGAAGACCCAAACCTGCAATAAAGGAAGCTAGACAAGGCAGAGGATTAGCGGTTGTGAAGATAGAAGATTTAAGAATGTTTACCAGCATCCTGAGGCCTTGCCAAAAACATCGAGTACACTAAGAACCCCCTCGAGGGAGATGGCGGTACCATCCGTGAAGACTAAGATATCATTAGCAAAGGAAAGATGCGTGAGTGCTGTTTCGGAACAACGGGGATGATACCCAAAAACACCTGAGGATGCAGCATTGTTTAATAACTTAGAAAGGACATTTGATACAATGACATAAAGGTAAGGGGAGAGGGCACAGCCTTGACGAATTCCCCGGGAACTCGGAAACTATCCAGCCGGTTCTCCACTGACGGATATATAAAACATTGCTGTAGAAATGCACAAGCGAATCCAATGAATGAAGCATTCCGGTATGTGCATAGCCTGTAAGACATATAAGATAAAAGACCAATCAATAGTATCAAAGGCTTTTGAAATATCCAACTTCAAAGTACAATAGAAAGAGATAGAAGGACGGTGGTAATCTCGGACAAGCTCCGAGGCCAGCATGACATTTTCCAGGAGGAGACGGCCTTGGATGAAGGCACTCTGGTTGGGCTCTATGGCTGCTGGGAGGAGGAGCTTTAGCCTATTAGCCAACAACTTAGAGATGACTTCGTAGATGACATTGCAACACATAATCGGTCGATAACCCTTGATGGAGAGCAGATTGTCGATCTTAGGTATCAACGAAACCAGCGTAGCATTCAATCCCCGGGGTGTGAATCCGTAGAGAAAGAAGGGTTGGATCGCAATGACAAAATCGTCTCCAATAATCAGCTAAGCTGCAATGAAGAATTCTGTTGTGTAACCATCAGGTCCCGGAGCCTTGTTAAAAGGCATAGCGAACAAAGTGGCCTTTATCTCAGAAGCCATAATTGGCTCGGACAGCTTAGCCGCAACATCATTCGGACACCAATAAGAAAGTAACTCCGAAAGAGGTTGCGGCAGAGGCTCAATGTGTGAAAACCCGTATTTTGGCAAGAAATTTTTTTTCGTTTTGTATTTATATTTC
>OVBE01007914.1:686-17883 GCA_900406425.1 Iberis pinnata
GACGAAGACCGAAAGTCGGTGGATGCTCTGTTTGGTATGGGAATTTCGATAGAAGAGGTACTTGAGTAAACTGATTGATATACCATATGTGAGAATGCATGAATATGAACTTAATTGAATTTAAAGATCTGGTTGATATGATTTGATACTTGATTGATTTGGGATTTAGAGTAAGAAACAGGTTGTTAGTTTAGTGGTGGTAAACAATTAAATCAAAGTAGTTGTTTGANCGTACTTATGGTTTTTGAGACTTTTGAGTTTTTGTATGGTCCTTTTCAAACCTCTTTTCCAGATTGGGTCTTGCTTTACTTGAAGACAAGCAAAGATCTAAGTCTGGGGGAGTTGATATTACTCAGACTTAATGCATTTTAGTGGGCATTTATGCCTGCTAGACTCGCGTTATCTAATCTCTTTCATTGTAAATTGGAACTTTCTAAAGACTTTCAGGTGTTCGAGTTGATTTGGATTAAAAGTGTTGAATTGCTGTTAAATTGGATGGAATCTGACTAAGTGAAGAATTGAAGAACCAATCTGGTCTCAGATTGGCGAATATGAAGAATTGAAGTCACAAAGACTTCAGATCGATCGGTCCACAGGGGTCCGGAGAAGATGTACCGATCGGTCTGAGCCTGGACCGATCGGTCCAACGAGCCTGCGAGATTTGAAGAATATTTCCATTTTTACCGAAAAGTCCTCAAGCCTATCCAAGTTTTCCTTATTTATTATTTTATTTTTTTAGCCTATAAATACAAGGTATTCTAGGTTNCAGAACTCAACCTTTATTTTATTTCTGAGAGAATTACCGAGGAGAGGAGATTCCAAAACTTTGTATTTGGGAGAAGATTTCTGAACCTCTTTATATATCCATACTTATTTTAATTATGTGTTCTTCTCTGATTTTGTATTGTTGATGCTTTGCAATGTCTAAGTAGTTCACTAGTTAGGTTTTAGGGTTTCCTATGGAAACCAGGTTTGAATGTTAGGTTTAACTTTGGAGGATTGAATTAGTTAGGTTCTTAGTCTAAATTCGTTATCAATGCTTGAATTAGATTGATCACCTAGTTCATGATAATAGGTTAATAAATACAAAGAGATTTGATTTAGAAACCTGACATAATTTAGATGAATAAGTGTTATTGCATGCGAGAGTATTGTTTCAATGCTTATGAACAATTGAATCCGAGTTTTAATGCATGATCGAATTGTATTAAAGACGGCGAGAGTTTGTCTCTGAAAATTTGATCATAGGGTTTAATACTCCGAGAGGAGATTAAACTGCATTCGTTTTTCATGTTGAGAACTATTTTCAAACTAAAATCCTGCATGTTAACATGACTTTAAACCTGAATACCTACGGATTTCCCTATTGCCTAGCGTTTTGTTATTATAAGTTTTAAACCGTTTTCAATTTACTGTTTTGATTCACAACCAATCTATTATTCTCACTTTAGCCATATTCAAAGTTTTAAACTGAACGTGCATATTTATGGTCTCTGTGGATTCGATACCTTGCTATACTTCTTTGAACTGTTCTCTGCAGTATTAGTTAGGATTAAATTCTTAACCTATCAGAATTTTGCATTTTAGTGTTCTCTGCAGTATTAGGGGTATCGATCAATGTTTCTTAAATATTTTTTCTATCAAAGCGCCTATACCAAACAGAGCATCAATCGACTTCTGGTCCTGACCCTTTTCCCTTCTTTTTTCTTTCCTTTTCTTTTTTTCTATTTGGTTTTCTTCGCACTTATGCGATTTTAGTGTTCTTTTTTAGCAGACGGTTTTTTCTGGGATTGACTACAAATTTCTAGATCACGCTTTCAAATCCTTTTTCTTTTACCGTTTTTTGTCTTTCTTTTTTTGAAGGGAGGGAGAGAAAGGATTCAGATCATACTAAAAGAACTTGTCGGTTTTACAGAGAACTTAAGAGCAAAGTACCTAGCTATACAAAGTATATCCAACACCATAAACAAGAGAAATTAAGATCCATGTTAAGGCATGTCCAACTAGAGCTAGCATCAAATCATCAACAATCCAAAAGATCGGAACTTTCAAAAGGATATATATATCAGTCAAGGGGGTTCCAAACCAAACAGTTAATCGAAGTCAATAATCAAATAGGAATTTATTCTAAACTCACACTACACTAATAATCATCACAGATTCTGGTCCTTGTTCATTCGACTCGACTAGTCTCGACTAAAAAAACGAGAATTTTTGAAAAATTTCATCAAAATGACGAAACATCCAAATAGACACAAAACATGGTTAGTAGATATAAACCCTCCTCCATACTTACTTCACATCGTTCCAGTGTGAAAATAAATCCAAGAGAAAGAATAAGACCTAACTAATAGACAAGTGAGAAAAAAAAACTAGGACTTTAAAGAGAGCTTCATTACTTACCTGAGAAAAAGATCGACTGGCTTCTGAATAACGACGGATCGATCGATCCATCTATGGATCGAACTATCTCTAATAACGTTTTCATGACCATTGTCATGGATCAATAGATCCATAGACGAAACGATCGATCCATATGTTCGACGAGCTTTCTTTGAAGTTTCCTTAAACACTTTATAAACTCACAATTGAAAATCAATAAGTTAGTGACCTAAGTTTGGGCTGACTCAAAAATCAAAAATTACTAACCTAAAACACCAAATTAGTGGGTTGCCTCCAACTCAACGCTTATTTAACTTCAATAGCTTGACGAACTTACCTCCAAAGCCAGAGCTAGATCAGCATCAAGAGATGCCCCACAACAATCACCATAATCTGAAATCTTCAGCTTCAAAACTTTACTCATCACATCCTACGCCACATCAATTCCCTTGTCTTTAAGCTCAGAGGTAAAGACGGCTTTGTCCTTTGAGAAAGGCTTTGAAGTGCCTTTTCTCTTCACCTTGTACTAGATTGAATCTCCAACCACTGCCTGAGGAATCAAAGTAACTAGAGAATCCCCCTTGAACTTATTTGGTTTCACCTTTGCATCTATGTTGCCCTTTAGAATTGTGTTCTTTGTTGGAACATGATAATCTCCAACTATGACTTCGTTTGCTACACTCTTAACACCAGTATCTATTTGAGATTTATGCTTCATCTTGACCTCCTTAACCATTGTGATTCTAAACAGTCCTTCAAGAGAGACTTCTGGGTAGAATTACCTCTTCTTGACTTTGGTAAGGGAGATACGGCGATTAGGCATATCAACTACAACTCCCACATATTCTAGGAAAGGTTTACCTAGAACTAGTGGCATATATAAGTCCCTATTCATCTTCAAGATATGGAAATCAACAGGAACTAGACAACCTCGAACTTGTACCAGCAGACCAGATATGATTCCAGTAGAAGTTATAGTGGAATCATCAGCAAGCTGAAAGGACGTCTTAGATGGTTTAATACCTGGGATTCCCAATTTCTCTGCAACACCTTTAACATGACACTCACATTAGTACATGTATCGCAGAGTGAGTCCTTGAATTCCATGTCATTGATCAAACAAGGAACTACAAATTCCCCAGGATCTTGCATCTTTTGAAGTCTTCTTGGTGGATTTGGTGGCTTACCTATCATCTCATTATCGTCAAGGTCAGTTCTGGAATTTTCGTGCTCAACCGGGTAATGAATCTTCAGTTTATACACTCGCTTTGAAATTGCTGCAGTTTGGAAGGAGGGATCGATCGATCTCATCTTTTTTTTCGAGTTTTGGACCGATGGATCGATTGATCCATGCTGGATTGATCGATCTCTTTCTTCATATGCTCTTGTTTTTCCTGGATTGACCTATCCAAAATCAAGGATCGATCGATCTGAAGTCCATCCAAAATTAAGGATCGATGGATCTGAAGTCCCTGGTTTTTTCTGTAACATAGGATCGATCGATCTCTTCTTCTGCATCTTTTTCCGACTTTTTCATATTTGTGTTGTCTGCAGAATCATCATCTTTCGCAACTAAACCAGGGGTTATTGACTTACAGTATCCCTTTGGATTGTCTTCGAATTTCTCAGGGACAACACTAGCTTGTCTCCTTACAGCTTTTGAATTCTGAGTTACTTAAGTATCCAAATGCTTGACATGAGTAGACAATGCTTCAAATTTTTGTGTCAAATCATTGTACATACTATCCATCTTGACATTTAGGTTCCTTTCAGTTTGTTGCTGACCTTCCAGTATCTTTTAGAGAATGGCTTCCATCTTGTTCTCTTATTGAACTTGTGGTGGAAGTGCTTGTTGAAACACAGGCTGAGATGGTTGTTGAAAGCCGTCTGAGTTGGAGTTCAGCATAAAAGAGTGTTGTTGAGGTGGGTACACTTGGTTTTGGTTTAGATTCTTGAGAAGCTGAGTGAGCATTCCATTCATTTTATGAAACTTGTCCTTTCAATTTTTAAATTTCAGAATTCTCAGAAGTAGTTACCTTCATCCTCCTATCATAATATGGGCAATGGTTACTGTCGCTTGCAGCTAGGTTCCTTATAAGTTGATAGGCATCGCCAACAGATTTGGTCATGAAAATACCATTGTTAGCAACATCCAAAGAGAGATGATACTAATGGTCTACACCCCTGTAAAAGATGTTGAGCAGATTCGGCTCATAGAACCCATGGTGAGAAAAATCATGAAGGTACTCCTTGAATCTTTCCTATGATTCATAGAAAGATTCTACATGACTTTGCTGAAACTGAGAGATCATATTTCGCGGAGAATTGCTCATGTTGGTGGTGTAGAAGTGGCTGAGAAACATGGATCTACATTCATCCTAAGTCTGAATAGAGTTTGCTGGAAGAGACTTTAACCATCTCAGTGCCTTATCATCTAGAGAATGAGTAAAACGGTGCAGTATAAGTAGTCATTCGAAACTCTATTGAGTCACATAGTGCTGTAGATATCTTCAAAGTTGTCGACATGATCCATGGGATGTTCAGAAGCTAACCCATGGAATTGGTTCTGCCTAACCATAGTGAAGAGTTGGTGAGGTATGGTGAATTCTGACCTATGTGGTGGGTTAGGGAAAATGGCATTCCTTTTGACGAAGAATGCATGGGGATTGTTGAAGTCACCTACCAGAGGGTGGTTCTGGGCTGGAAGATTGTTCGGAATAACGTTGTCAGCCATTGAGTTTGAGCGTTCTAACTTATATATTTTGGCGTTACTAAGGTTGAGCAAGTCCTTGGATTTTTCAGATCTTCTGGTCATGCACCTGTAAAAATGAAATCAAGAAGAAAGAAAGCTTGAGTACTGTAAAAAGCAAAATTCCTAGTCTAAACTCTAAATAAAACTTAAGGGGCACAATGGGTCCTTGGCAACGTCACCAAAAACTTGATACACTCAGGTTTTAACCCAAATATATTCACTGCAAGTGCACAGCAAACGGAGTAGTATACTACATATCGAATCCACAAAGAGCAAGAACGTACAACTCTCAGTTAAAAATCGAATCAAGCTAGGGAAATATTTAAAATGATGATTATGTTTTGTAAATAGAAATAACGATAACCTAAAAACGATTGTTCGCTATGCAATAGGGAAATCCACTGGTAATCAGATTAAAGGACAAGGTTAACATGGAAGATTTTCTTTGAAAATAGTTCCCAACTCGAAAGACAAAGATAGACTAATCCTCTGTCGAGGTATTAGATCCCTATGTTTAAATCACTAAAGACAAACTATTGCCGTATTTAGATGATTTAAACATGCAATTCAATTCAGATTCGAAATGTTCATAAGCCCCTAAGACAATACTCCCGCAAGAAAAGGCACTTACTCATCTAGATTAGATCAGAATTCTAAACCAAATCCCTTTGAATTTATAATTCTAAGATCAATGAACTAGATAGCTACTCTAATTCATGCAATAGGAACAAATCTAGAGTGAGAACTTAACAAATTCTATCCATTCTATCAAACCCTAACATTCAACATGGTTTCCATGGGAGAAACCCTAAAACATAACAAGTAAACTACTCAGACATGATAAAAAAATATAGAAATCATAGAAAGAGTAAACATTGCAGCAATTAAAAACCAAATTGTATATATCGAAATATGAGTTCAAAAATCTCTTGAATACAGAAGAAAATCTCTTCTCTCTGCAAAGTTATCTAAAATAAAATTGTTGTGTGTCTCTAAAATAAACCTAAGACTAAGGCTTTTATAGTGATAAAATAAGGAGAAATAAACTACAACCAATAAGGAAAATTCTTGATGAGTCTTGAGGGCATAATTGTAATTTTGGATGATTTTTAGTGATTCACGGGTGCAGGGATCGATCTATCTCTTTTTACATAAGTTTTCAGGAAGTTTGGATCAATCTATCCCTTTTTGGATCGATCGATTTCTTTTCACACTTCTGCACATGCTTCTTTTGAGAGACAACTTGATCACTCTTCAGTAAAGTCACCATATCTTTTGATCGCACCAAAGGATTGACTTCAAACCACTTCCATATGAAAGCTAACTCACGTGGCTATCTTGTGTAAAATTTCAGCTTAATCCATCCACAGGAAAATCTTCAAGAATTGGTAAAATTTTGACATATCTGCCGGATCATGCATTTGCATATGCCAATTTGTATCCATTTTTTGAAAAAATTCATCTTTTTGCTCCAAAACGTTCCAAACACCTAAAAACCTGAAAATATGCCAAAAATTCAAGTGAAACACTCGGATAATATCAATTAACAAGTATAAATACCCACTATAAAGGATTAAAATTGAGTGATATCATCCAGTCTTGGCTCCTTTCGCACAATTCCTCTTCCCAGCTGCCCCAATGGTAGAACGAGACCTCTTGCGTGTCCTGGGGGAGAAACAAGGGTGGCTCCAGCAACACACAGCCCCAGGACAAGTTCTCGTTTGATAGCAAAAGGAGGAGGCATCGACTCACTCCCATGCTTGGAACCTCCAGTGGGAACAGTGGTTATCGAAGAACCCGTGAGAAGAATCGCTCTATGATCCTGTGGGGGTAAGGAACGGGGCAACGAGTCAGGTGCGACAGCCAATATCACAGCCTTCGTCAAGACTCCCATCAAAACAGCCGAGGCAGGACATTCTATTTTAACGTCACGGCAAGACATCTTCTCCTGGAAAGGAAGGAACCCCACCATGTGAGCAGGTGACCGCTTCGAGGACTAGAGAACCAGAAGAACCACTCGAAACAATACTATTTGTGGCAGCACTATTATCTTTCTGGGGAGAAGTCATCTTAACAAAAGCTCTCAAAGTGAAAACTCAATGGAAGGTTGAGAATCAATTATCTATAGAGAAATTTTTCCGCGATAACATAATAGTAAAAATTTTATGGAAACTTCTCAACCGCGGATTCTGATTAAAACATACATCACTCGCTCGCAACATTCGACCTGATCTTTGCGATCTGGGGAGCTAACTGTTGGGGTCGAAAACAGTTCCCCAAAATCAACGTCAAAGAAATACGAAACTATCTACGCATTTCCAATCAACTGAATAAACAAACTGAACCCACAATATTTTCGAAAGATCTTGAACGATAGGCTTTGGAAGAATCGAGCATTAACCATAAAATTGCTAAGCGATCGCAACTAGCAAGATGAATCAGAAACATTCATCTAGCCAATTAGCTGAATGTGTGTCTTTTAGGTCGCCAGTTGGCGAGCTGATCACTCAAAAATTTTCACAAGATATCCATTTGAGTTAGCTTTCATAGGAAAGCAGTTTCAAGCCAATCCATTGCCTGCAATCAAGAGTTACGACAATTTCACCAAAGGCTGGTCATTCAGCTCGCCCAATTGGCGAGCTAAAATCGTTTGTGATACCCAGCTCACCAATTGGCGAGCTGATCACTAAAAGTTTTACACAAGATATACACTTGAGTTAGCTTCCATATGGAAGTGAATTCAAGTCAATCAGTCAATCCGTTTCCGCAATCAAGAGTTACGACAATTTTACCCAAGGATTGTCATTCAGCTCACCAACTGGTGAGCTGAACTTGCTTGTGAGGTCTAGCTTGCCAATTGGCGAGCTGAACGTATGCGTCAAACATATCTAGTTAACTTGAGCGTGTACGAGTATTATAAACGTGTCGAAAGCGTATTGTAAACGTGTTAAACATACTTTCGTAAATGTGTATTGTGCATACGTAAACATGTTGTCCACAAATGGTAAGATTCGAGGCCAAAGTGTTTGTTCGAGGATTATGATTGCTCGTATCTGTTGGGATATTTTTCATTTCTCGTACGGTGATGTTGAGTATGCTTGTTTCGACTCCAGCACTGGACGTAAGCGGATTATCTTGTCTCGTTAAAACCTTAGTGATAGGAAAATCCGTTGGGACAAAATCTTCTCGACTAAAAACAAAAGAGTGCAGAGATAATCGCTTAGCTATTTAACGATTGTTGTCTGATTCTTCCGAATCATATCCTTTGAGTTCTCCTGGAAGTATCTCAGCTTGGTTAGAATAATTGGGTTAATTCCACTAGTGGTGTTAAATGTTTGGATCGTATGATTCATATTTACTTGGTGGTTTTTAGACATCAATTTTTTTGTGATCATTTTTGACCCCAACAGTTAGCCCCCAACTCGTAAGAATCATTAAAGTGTTCTTGAAAGGTATTAGTTAAGTAAGTTAGGGAGAATCAATGGCTTAAAAGTCCGAAGCTTTATCGCGGGTGACTATACTTCATCGTGGGAGGTCAAACTTTGTTATGAACGACCAAACTTTATCGTGAGCAACTAGACTTTATCGTGGGCAGCAAGACTTCATCATGGGCGACCAGACTTCATCGTGGATGGCCAAACTTTTTCGTGAGCGACCAAACTTCACCGTGGGCAACCAAACTTCATTGCGGGCGACCAAACCTCGTCATGGGACACCAGACATCATCATCATGGGTTACTAGACTTTGTCGTGAGCGACCAAACATTATTGTGGGTGACCAGACTTTGTTTTGGGTGGTCAGACTTTTTCATGGGCGACCATACTTTTTCGTGGGCGACTAGACTTTGTCATGAGTGACTAGAAAACATCGCGAGAGACCAAAATTTTTTGTGGGCGAACAGACTTTGTCGTGGGCGGCCAAACTTCATCATGGGCGACCAGACTTTGTCGTGGGCAACCAGACTTCATCGTGAGCATCCAGACTTCATTGTGGATGACCAGACTTCATCGTGGGCGACCAAATTTCGTCAAAGGTTACCACACTTTTTCGTTGAGGGTTACCAGACTTCATTGTTGGCAGCCAGACTTTGTCGTGGGTGACCAGAGTTCATCGTGGACAGTCAAACTTCATTATGGACGACTAGATTTCGTCGTGGACGACCAGATTTTGTCATGGGCGACCAGACTTCTTCGCGGATGACCAAACTTCGTCGTGGGTGACTAGAATTTTTCGTGTCCGACTAGACTCGGCCAAACGGCTAGTTCAAGCAAGCGTACTCGTCATTCGAGGAGTATCGTGAATATTGTGGTTTTTGGATACCTTGTGGCATGCCAAACATCCTGACTTTTTGTATAACATCGAGATGGACAAGATTCCTGGTTATATGATGAGAAATGAAAACATAGAGTCTTCAATCTCTCTTATTGATGAGAGGGTTTTAGAGCATTGGGCTCTGATTCTCATTTCCTCTATTTTGAAAGAAGTCATGACTGCTACTTGCGGTGATGAGGATGCGGTGGTTGTGTTCTGGCTTCTTCGAGTGTGACTCATGAGGAGCGCAAGTTTACGTATGAAGGGAGTATGTTCCCTGTTTAGATTATGATTTTGGCCAAGTGTTGCTGTTCTCAGTTTGTCAGGATTGGCCGTAGGTGGCTCCAAAATTACGAGTAGTCAGTTTGTATTTTGTTCTCTGATTTGTCGTTACGTTTATCTTATCCTTTTTGGGTGCGAGTTTTTCGGAAAATATAATTTCCGAGATATGTGAATTTGCATGTGTGAGCGAAAAGACAAGTTAAGGGATCTTTTATCATTTTTTGAGACTACGTCTAGAGATGTTAGAGACCAGTGTGCTGGGTTTAGGGCAAGACCGAGGTTTACTCTCGGTTTTAAGGGGTGCAGTAACTATTCTTGCTTACATATCATGTTCGTGATTTCAACATGATTCCATTTGACGTTGGAATTTGTGTTAGATCCGTATCGATTTGGAATCGAGCATCTCTCGGAAGACCGTTCAGAAGTGCTGACCAAAATTTTGGTTTTTAATGGGCTGTTTACCCTTGTGTCGGGTGTGCGAGAACCAATCTTATGAAAAGTTGGGTGACTAGTTTGTCCGTCTGGGGACAATCGACGGGTTCGATAGAAGAGCGAGTGTTTGCTCGCTTTTTTTTTGAAGTCTGTGTAGACGGCGTTCGTGCGAGTTCAGATGTTTGTTGTGATCAGCAATAAACACGACGGTAAATGATACCGTATTGAGTTTTCGCGAAAGATGTGTGTTTCAGAAGATGATAGTGCGTATGACTGTTTGGTCTTCCAAGATGGACTTTTCATCAAGGAAGGTATTTTTGCCGAGAAAAGTTATTCAGATATCTGTGACGTCTCGCAACGCTAAAGATATATTTTTCTTCGATATGCTTTGTTTGAAGCTCAAAATGTTCGCGGGCTTGGAGATGTTTTAACGGTGTTGTAAGGGTTTTGTTTTCACCTTTAGGTGGAAAAACGTTTTGGTTTGTTTGCGGATCTCTACAGCCAAAACTGACATTTTTCTTTGGATATTTAATTGATTTTTGTTTTATTTACGAGACTCGTTTTGTTAGTATTGTTTATTTTACGAAAGTTGTGTCGAAAAAATGTTATCGAGCCTAACTTTATGAAAGTTTTTTCGAAAAATGTTATCGAGTGTAATTATACAAAAGTTTTTCTGTAAACTATTTTTTAGTTTAATTTCATAAATGTTGTTTTGTAAAAAGTTGATGAGTTTAATTTTGTGAAAGTTGTTTCGTAAAATGTTGTCGAGCTTAATTTTGCGAAAGTTATTTCGTATAATATTTACAAGTCTGTTTTTACGAAAGTTGTTTCGTAACATGTCATCGAGTTTAATTCTACGAAATTTATTTCGTAAAATCTCGCACAGGGCGGTTCGAATTATTTTTTACTTATGCATTTTTAAGTGAATCGTGGATTGTTATGGTTAGCCGTAAAGTATTGAATGTGCATGTGATAAAAGAGAGTGGCGAAATTTCCTAAGTAGAAATGCGTTTTTCGTATTACCGAAAAGTTTCAAAAATATCGAGTTCAGGACTACCGCTATTTTGAAATATGGGAGTATACGAGTATACGTATACATACGCACTCCCCCCTTTTTCAAAGAGGGGGATAGTTGTACCTTTCTTGCGAAAATTTTCCTACGTACCCATTTCAAGGATTAATCCGTCTTGTATTTCAATTGGTTACCGCGGGTTACATTACTCGCTTGGTGATGTTGCGCCGTCTGTTTTGGCCGTAGTGGCTACAGTTGGGTCGACAAATTTTTTGAGCGTTGTTTGCGCCATTTGGTCAGGAATGTTAAGCTCGGACGCTTGGTCGCCTTCCATAGGCCGCGCCATTTCTAGAGTTGACTAATCTGGTTCGTGCTTTTCCGAAATGCTGTCAATTTTTTTGAAATTTTTTGTTTGATTGACGCTTGAGTGGTTTTCGTTCGTTTCGGTCTGATCACCGGTGTCGTTGTGACCCGTCTTAGTTTATGCTCAGAAAAGAAGCAAAGTCTTGCTTGTTTTTGTCATCCCCAAATTGCGGAGATTCTGTGGGGTGTTAGAAACTTGATGCCCAAGTGGCAAGTCGACAGGACTTGCATTATGGATGGCAAGTCCGACAGGACTTGCGTTATTCATGGAGTTTATCCACAGCGTTTTGACGCTTACGTTATTAATGGCAGGATGGTCGACTCCCGCGAACTCTACAATTTTGGTGACTTCCTTGGCTACGATCGGGGGTTGTTTGGGTGTGGGAGTTACTTTGGATAGTTGATTCCCATTCTGGTTAGAGTGTCGCAGAAGATTATGTTTACAGTGCTCCCAGTGTCGACGAGGATTCTTGCGACCTCAAGGTCTGATGATGAGCTTGATTACAAGGGGGTCACTGTGAGGGGTGTTGATTCCGACAGTTTCATATTCTTCGAAGATAATCACGTCTGTCGGCGAATCATAAAATGTAAAGAGAAAGTTATTGGGCCAGTTTGCGCTTGATTCGGCCTTTCGTTGATAAGCTTTGATTGCGGAAATGTTATCCTGACAGTATTGCGATCCCCTGATTATCATGTTTACTCGATGGTGATTGACAATGATGGTTTTATACTTAGGCTCTCTTTCGTGCTACATGGGGTGCGTTTTTCCCGGCAGTGTCTGTTCTGGCCTAGGTGGCCGATTTGCCTCTGTGAGGAGATCGTTTACGCTGGATATTTCCTACATATGTCATGCGAGTAGTTTTTCTGTTAATCTCGCTACGAGGACTTTGTAGTTTGCCGTGGATTGATCCTTTGTTTGGTGGAACTCACAAAACGAATTCTTGTCGTAAGAGGTGTTTCGGGTCCAGGTGTTGCCTGACGTTTTTCCTCTTTCAAAAAACAAGTTTATAGCATAGTTCTGCGCTCCTTGGAGGTCCTCTCCTTCATAATGGACGTACTTGTCGTTACGATGGTTTTTGTTTTTTAATTTCCGTTCATAGGGAACATCTTTTGCAGACGTCTTCGCCGACTTATGCTTTTGTGATAGGACTTTCATCTCTTCTTCGATGTTAGTAAAATAAGTGGATTTATGCAGAGCATCCTGAACCGATTGCGGTTTTTCGAGAGTCACCCACTTTCTGAATTTCGATTTATACCATAGGTTTTTTCGGATCCCATCTATGACTACCTTATTGCTTATCCCGACAACTCTTGATATCACGACTGTGAACCATTTTAATAAAAAAAATCACGGAGGGTCTCGTCCTCTCTTTGAGGAATTCCGCAGAAAGTTGACCAAAATTCCTGATGAGGTTGCGTTTTAGTCAGGAAAACCATTCGAGAGCCACTCCTTGGAGGTGTTCGACGAAGAGGAGATAAAATTCTACGTCTCTTTCTCCCTTCTTAAGTTTGGACCTTGCCATCGCGGTTTGAAAGGTTTGCAGATGAGCTTTCGGATTGGTGCTTCCGTCGTACATAGGGATCTTGATTTAGCCAGGATCAGAGATTAGTGCTTCATTTATACGCGCCAGTAACAATTTTTTTTGGGCTTCTTTGAGGATTCAATCGATCTCTGGTGCCGCACTGGTGGATCAGCAATTTTAACGCCCGGACTTCCACGGCAGTTTTAGCGATGTAGTTGCGGAGATCGCGAATTTCATTAAATTTGTTGTTAGTAACCTTCGGAGTTTTTCGTCGTCTATTATGAATGTTCTAAGCCTGTTCCTTGGCAAGTTTCTCTTGTTCAACCCACAAGATGTTTTCTACTTCTTCCTTCATAGGTTTGTCGAATTGACGATTTTCCGAGCCGAGCGTCTGCTTCTTCTCCATGGGTGCACATTCACGTCTTCGTCCGAGGAGTCGGACTGTTTGCTGGATTCCAAGTTAAGTCGCTCAGCTTTGTTCTCTTTCGTTTCCTCGTTTAAAGATGGAAGATTATTTGGTTTGGCGCGAAAGAAATCGCTTGTCCCCTCCTTTTAGCCCCAAACTGTGGAAACCGAGATTCGCACTATCGATTTCCGTTAGTTACTAAAAATCAGAGTGAACTCTAATTTTCTAGAGATCCCGGATTTCTGTGAGTCAAACGGTTTACAAAATCAGAGTACGAAAATAAATTAAAGAGTACAAAATAGGGCAAAAGAGGTTTCATATTCTGAATCTCGTGAACGTCTTACAATCAGGTGGCAGTTCTGGCCGTAAGTATAATCAGAAAACACCCTAGAACTAACAGCAAAAACCGGGAACAACCTAATTGAGTCGCAACTCTCTAAGAACATAATAAAAGTCTAAAAGCCATAAGTCTCTGGTGTATAGAAAGGTGAGCGTGTCTTGTCTCTTCTCTTCATCCTTCTTATATAGACTCCTTGCTTGTTCGTTTTCCTTTCCTGGTCCCCAATTCTTTAGCGGAAACTTTCCTTTTCTTGTGCGGAAAATTTCTTTTCCTGAATTCCTTCCATTTCTCTATGGCTTGCACAACAAGTTGTGACTGTAATTGTACTTGGCCCGGATTCTTGCCTAGAAACATAAGTGGGCCGCTTATTGCATTTTAGGCCTCGTTGGGCCGTTATGTGGTTTAGGCAATTTTACGATTCTTATCGGTCAATAGGTCTTCCGTGCGTCAATACGATATGGTCTTTAAGAAAAATTGACAATTACCACTTCGTATGATTAAAAGATACGAACATATCCTTACAATCATTCCGGAGAATGATACCTTCGGTCGTTTAGCCATTTTATACGATTCGAAACTTATATGAAAGGACTTCCGAAATTTCCGCGATCCGTAAAGAATAATCGTATGGTCGTGATATCCATACGAAGAGAATAAGTTTTACAATTTTTTCACAGAATTCTAACGGAATCTCGTAATGATGTGAAACAAAAGATGAAGGTTTCAAGACGAAATAAACTCGTCAATCAGAGAGCTGAATTTTTGGGATTCAGCGAGCTGAATGTGTATCTTTACGCTTGCCAGTTGGTGAACTGATCACTAAACATATTTCACAAGATAACCACTTGAGTTAGCTTTCATATGGAAGCGGTTCAAGTCAATCCGTTTCCGCAATCAAGAGTTTCGATAATTTCACCAAAGGCTGGTCACTCAGCTCGTCCAGTTGCCGAGCTGAAATTATTTGTGATGTCCAACTAACCAATTGCGGAGCTGATCAATCAAAGCTTTTCAAAAGATATACACTTGAGTTAGCTTCCATGTGGAAGCGGTTTGAAGTCGATCTGTTGCTGCAATCAAGAGTTACGACACTTTTACCGAAGGCTGGTCATTTATCCCTCCCAGTTGGCGAGCTGAAATTGTTTGTGATGTCTAGCTCGCCAATTGGCGAGCTGATCACTCAAAGTTGTACACAAGATGTCCACTTGAGTTAGCTTTCGTATGGAAGTGGTTTCAAGTCAATTTGTTTCCGCAATCAAGAGTTATGACAATTTTACCGAAGGATGGTCATTCAGCTCGGCAACTGGGGAGCTGAACTTGCTTGCGAGGTCTAGCTTGCCAATTGGCGAGCCGAACGTATGCCTCAAACATATCTAGTTAATTTGAGCGTGTACGAGTAATGTAAACGTGTCGAATACGTATCGTAAACGTGTTGAACATACTTTCATAAACGTGTACAGTGCATACGTAAACATGTTGTCCGCAAATGGTAAGATTCGAGGCCAAAGTGTTTGTTCGAGGATTATGATTGCTCGTATCTGTCGATATTTCGTATTTCTCGTACATTGATGTTGAGTATGCTTGTTTCGTCTCCGATATTGGACGTAAGCGGATTATCTTTTCTTGTTAAAACCTTAGTGATAGAAAAACCCGGTGGGACAAAACCTTCTCGACTAAGGAAAAAAGAGTGCAGAGATAATCGCTTAGATATTTAACGATTATTGTCTGATTCTTCCGAAACATATCTTTTTAGATCTTCCGGAAGTATCTCGGCTTGGTTAGAATGATCGGGTTGATTCGGCTAGTGTTGTGTAATGTTCGGATCATGTGATTAATATTTACGTGATGGTTTCTAGACATCGATTTTGTCGTGATCATTTTTTTATCTCAACAAGATTTTTTTTTCTGTTATTGTTAGTGAGGTACGACTCAATTAGGTTTATCGGTCTTCGCTGCTAGATTTAGGATAACTCGCCAGCAGTTCTTGTGGCTGGGGCTATCATCTGTTGTAGCACGTTCACGCATCGATTCAGTATATGACTTATATTGCCCTCTTTCTTACTTGTTATTTCATATTTTTATTCTATTATTATCGTGTTATGATCTTTCCGCAGTTGACTTACATAAATCCAGGATTTCTGAAAATTTAGAGTACTCTCTGATTTTTCATAACTAACGGAAATCGACAGTGCAAATTTTGGTTCACACAGGCTTATAAGGTTAAACCTGGATACGTCGAGCTTGCATCGTATTTAGATGAGGATATACTTTTCCAATCACAACTTCCTTCGAATAATATTCTTAAGGAAAGAATATGGGGTTCGCAAGCACCTCCCAAATTAAAAAATTTCTTATGGTGAATACTATCAGGAGCCTTGGCGGTTAACTATCAATTGGCTAAATGTAATATACGAGTGGATCGTCTTTGTAGTCGTTGTGGGGAATTGGTGGAAACAATTAATCATGTCCTGTTTACATGTTTGCATGCCTTACAAACTTGGATCCTATCCTCGATTCCATCTCCACAAGGAACTTTCACGATGTCGAATCTCTTCGAGAATATACAGTAACTCTACTCATATGAAAAATCACTCCAAGGTGAACTTGCCGTTAAAATGGAATATATCTGGATTCTCTGGTTTTACTAGAAAACGAGAAATGACAAAGTGTTCAATGAAAGAATTTGAGAGCCACCAGATATTCTAACACTGGCTGCTAAAAAAGTGTCAAATTGGGCTTATGCGTATACCAATATCCCACAAACCATCGAATAGATCTAATGATGGGAAATCTGGGTTTCCTATATCAGATGTCCTAACCACTCGCAGTTGTTTTGTCGACGGATCTTGGAAGGATAAAGATCGAGTATGTTGTTTGGGCTAGATTTTCAAAGATAAATCAACAAAGATTGCCCTAATGGGGTCCAGAGGTATGTTTCAGAGGCATTCACTTCTCCATGTGAAATTTCTAAATCTTCTTTGGGCTATTGATAGGTTAAGAATTTAATCTTAAACTAGTACTGCAGAGAACAGATCAATATAGCACAGTATAGGGTATCGAACCACAGAGACCAGAGTGCACGATCAGTTTAAAAGTCGAAAATGGCTAAAGCAAGAATAAGATTTTGGATGTCGAATCAAAACAGTAATTAAAAAGCGGTTTTAAACTGATAATATAAAAACGTCAGGCATTAGGGAAATCCGTAGGTATTCAGGTTTAAAGTAAAATTAACATGTAGAATTTTAGATTGAAAATAGTTCTCAACATGAAAAACGAATGCCGTTTAATCTTCTCTCGGAGTATTAAACCCTATGAAAAATTCGTCAGAGACAAACTCTTGCCGTCTTTAAAACGATTCGATCATGCATTAAAACACAGATTCAATTGTTCACAAGC
>OVBE01007915.1:0-17881 GCA_900406425.1 Iberis pinnata
TCCTCGCGGCTTGCCCCGCTATCCCCCGCACTCAATGTGCCTTTAATGCTCTTGATCTGCGGTTACATTCTTTTGAACTTCCCGTAACAGCTGGCTCATCCGCTTCTCCGGAACCCCGCGAACTGGGCCTCACAGCTCACTAGGACAATCTGCATTGAGCTCTGCTCTGGATGGGCTTTACCGGCCCATTATCCGTTTCTTCCCCTCGCGGGCCTCGATCAGCCCATTATGCATTGAGCCATCTTCGTTCACAGTGGACTCCGCATCCTCNACGGAGCTCCCTCTACTCACTGCGCGCTCCTCGCGCTGAGCTTCTCTCTGCTCGCTGCCTGCTCCGCGCGTCAAGCTTCGTCCGCTCACTGCGTGCTCCTCACGTTGAGCTTCCTCTGCTCACTGCGTGCTCCCCGCGTTGAGCTTCCTTTGCTCACTGCGTGATCCGCGCGCTGAGCTTCCCTCTGCTCGCTGCGCGCTGAGCTTTCCTCTGCTCGCTACGCGCTTCGCGCGTTGAGCTTCCTCCGCTCACTGCATGCTCCGAGCGCTGAGCTTTCTCTGCTTGTTGCGTGCTCCACGCGCTGAGCCTCCTCTGTTCACTGTATGCTCCGACCCGAGCCCACTAATGGATCCGGGTCAATTAGTGTGCCCACAGTCTTCAAGAAAAATAACATCCCTTGAGACCAAAACTTTCTCTGTTTCCAGATCATATACCTTCCACCCTTTTTGTCTATAGGGATATCACATAAAGATGTACTTGGAGCTACGAGCTGCAAATTGGTCTCGTTGTCGATTCTGATTGTGTACAAAACAAAGGCTGCCAAAAATGTGAATATGTGTAAGTGGTGGGGGACGATCATAGAGTACCTCAACTGGAGTTTTCCCATGAAGCGTAGAAGCCGGTGTACGGTTAATGAGATACCCGACTGTTAAGATGCAGTAACCCAAAAATTGAAGTGGTAAAGAAGCTTGAAAACATAGAGACCAAGCTACATTCAAAATATGTCGTTGTTTTCGTTCCATTTGACCGTTTTGTTGCAGTGTTCCAACACAAGAAGTCTCATGATGTATGCCAAGATCGTTAAAGAAAGGCCAAAGGGTGATAAATTCACTTTCGTTGTCGCTTCGTACTGTTTTGATCTTTGTTGCAAATTGTCTTTCCACCATTGAAACAAAAGCTTTTAATTTTGTTGCAACTTGTTTATTCGGTAGTAAATAAATCCATACGGCGCGTGAGTAGTCATCTAGTATCGTTAGAAAATAGGTAGAACCACACAAAGCCGGAGTTCTATACGGTCCCCAGAGATCACAATGGATAAGTTCAAAAACATGACTAGTTTTATTGATACTTATTGGAAAAGGATCACGAGAATGTTTAGCGCGGATGCATATTTCACACGCCTTAGAATCAAAAGAAGAACTACTCAAATCTGAAATACATAAAAGATCAAGTGCTTTAGAGGATGGATGACCCATACGATGATGCCATAATTCATTTGACGAATCTCCCGTAATATGCAACACAGCAGCCGCATCCATGCCTATAAAGAAATACAGTCCATGACTTTGTTCAGCCGCTCCAATCAGCGTCTTCGTAATGCGGTCTTGGATCACACACAAAGCATCAGTGATTTGGAATATACAAGTCCGATCATGAGCTAGTTGAGAGACTGAGATCAAATGACAATGCAAGCCAGCAACATAATACACACGCTGAAGTGTTAGCATAGAACTCAGTAAGACAGAACCATATTGCGTGGAAACGGTAAATTTTCCATTCAGTAGTTTAATAGTGACATGTGACATATCAACCAAGGTCATAAAGGTGGTTAAGGAACCCATCATATGGTTGGTTTCTCCAGTATCAAGGATCCATGAAGTAGCAGGAACCGTACCTGAGAGTTTTGAAGACGTTGATTGAGTTATATCATTGAGCAGGCTGACTAAGCTTTCCCACTGTTGGTTCGTTAAACCACTAAAACCAACACGGTATGCGTTTGTAAGCATCGCATCAGCAGAATCAACGTGAGAAGTTGTAACAGCATTAGCCCGAGCTACATCCATGCTGTGATTCTTACCACGATGCGAGACAAGTGGCGTTTGAGAGGATGAAAAGCTTCGAGATTTTGTCTTATCCACACACCAGTCCGGATAACCAATTTTCCAAAAGCAGTTCTAGGCAAGATGTCCAAGTTTTCCACAAGCAGTATAGTGTTGACGTGTTTGAGAGGCAGAAGAAGGAGAAATACGAGACTGGGTCTGAACAGCGAAGCTAGCTTCTTCAATGCGAGTTACTTGCAACTGAGCCGCTAATTTGGATTCTTCATCCTGAATTAACACATTGTAAGCCTCGTCTAAGGTTGGTAAAGTACTGCGAGAGAGAAGTGCAGACTTAACCGAGCCATATAGTGCATCATCTAACCCCATCAAAAATTGACGAAGTTTTTCTTCCTCATGCTCTTTTTGTACTTCTGCCATAGTTTTGGTCTGGTGATAATCCGCAAGGCTCGTCCACAATTGAGTTAGCTTGCCATAATAAGTCTCCATACACAAGCCTTTTTAATGACAATTGGCGAGTTCAGATTTTAACCTCTGTACTCGCTGCCCATTTCGTAAAGAGAAGCGAGTCTTGATATGAGTCCACAAGTCACTCGCTATTTCTTGACGAGAAAGGGAAGATCGAAGCTTCTCATCAACTGTCAATTTGAGCCAAGAGATTACCATTGCATTATTAGTCCCCAATCCTCAAAGTCTTCATTTGCAGCACCGGGTTTGGGGATACGTCCATCAACAAAGCCAATTTTCTTCCTTATTTTGAGGGCTAAGCGGATATTGGTGGCCCATTCATCGTAATTGGGTCCTCGGAGAGGTGGTTGAGAGATAATGGTGCCAGGATTGTCTCCGGATGAGAGATCGTAAGGATCGATAGTCTTGCGTGTACGCAAAGGACGTTGAGTGGTGTTGTCTCCCATTGAAAAAAAAAACAGAAACATAGTCGAATATCTCTGAATTTGAGAAGAGAAGGATCGAAAACAATAAACTCAACTTTTGTGTATGTGAGTTACTGCTCTGCTACCATCAGGAGCGGATCTAGAACAAAATTTTATTGGATGCACAAATTAATTTCATATTTATTTAGTTTATATGATTTATAATTGTTTAATATAATTAATTAACTAATTTTTATATTTGATATATATATATATATATATATTTATTATAAAACCAAAATAACCATTATATGCTATATTACGAAAAATTAGAAATGTATAAAATCATTCATTTCAAAATATCTTACAGATTTAAAAATACTAAAGATGCACTATAACTACATATTTTTAAAAATAGATCATAATTAACAAAAATTTGTAGGATATGTGTCAAAATGTAAATCAATAACGATTTAAATTTTAACAGGATTGAAAATTTTTTAAAATAAATTAGAACATATATCAAAGTTAGTATCGAACTTGTTTTTTATAAATACGAGTTTTGAATTTTAGAGTTGACTCATTTAGTATAAACAAAATTTTTTTTAGAAAAAAACTAAGTGCATAATTATTTTTTATGAAGATACATGTGATATGTAAGAATTTAGTAGGGTGCACTTGCACCATTTTTTTAATGAGTGCATCCGCCCCTCGCTACCATGTCAGAACTCTAAGAATAAGAAGAATTTGTTGTTCTATTAATCTCACGGTGGCTCAATCTTTATACAGAGTTATCAAGCGATTAACCTAGCTAACAATATTTAAATGTCTAATATATCCTTAATTACATGATTATATTACTAACACTAAGGTTTACAAATGCGTGATTCCATGTTTACGTCTAACCAAATAAACTTCTAAATACTAATTATAGTTAGTTTTGTTTCATCTTTAATCTCAAAATACAATTTATCCATCCCATAATAACGAATGCTCTTTCTTCTCTACCTTAAATACTAAAGTTTAATGTTGGTATAGATGCATGTACTAATGTTGTTAAATGTGCATATAAGGCATCTTTATAATAAAAATCTGTTTTTAGTCTAAAACTCAATTGATATAAAAACAAAACTACAAATTAGTATAGAAAAGTACTATTGGAATGCAAATCATTACATAAACTGATATATGCTTGATGCATCTATATGAAAGCGTTACAATTAAAAGTTTAACTATGATTTTTCATATATTTGTTTACTATTTAATTTCTAGTATCAATTAAAAACCTTCTAACTAAACCTATAACATTTTATTAGGGTTTATAATATTTCTTAAGAACTTAAACAAACAAAATATGAAAACAAACATATTTCATGTTGTACAAGTATAAATCGTGAATTTTTCTAAAATATTTTTACAAAACAACAATTTAATGCAAAAATTTTCGTTTCTCTTAGATGTTGTAAACCTTCTGTAATTGGTTAATAAATCATATTTAGTTTATTTTAGTTTATCCATAACTATATTTAGTTTTAAAAATGCCACTTGTATAGACAGGTAAATATGACTAGACAAATAAATCAAAAACGAAAAAATCAGACCGAACCGATTCGAAAAAGTAAAACCTCTTGGATATGAGTTTAAAACTCACGAATATGACTCATGAGATATCAGGTTTATTCATAGGCCCATGACATTGAAGGGACCAAATCAACGACGAGCCCATAAAGGTCTACCAACTCATGATAGTTGCCGACCTAAGGGTTAGACTGTACAACCCTAGGCATCGAGTTAGGTCAAGGTCATGCCAACGTAGCTACAAACTCCTTGTAGCTCTCAGAAGGATGATGATTGCGATCAAAGAAGGATGATGATTGCGATCAAAGACACTATAAAAAGAGATCCAAGATTAAAGTGGAAGAGGTTGACAATTCTAGAAAGAAGTTAGGAAATATTTTTGAACTTTGAGCTCGTCCGACGTGTGGACGATCTAACTTCCTTTGCAATAATAAAAGAACCATTTTCAAAACCGAACTCAGAACAGGGGATTCAGAACCCTTGATTCAACAAAACCGAACTAAAATTATTTTAAAAACCTTTAAGTTTGATTATTTGAGAAACCAAAAAATATAAACGAAACCAGACAGAAACCGTTATTTGGTTAACCAAATAAACTGAATTCAAATAATTTTAAATATAGAAAATTTAGTATTTTTATTGTTATATGTGTGTATGAAATATATATATTTTTACGGACTAAATATTAAACGTCAAAATAACTATTTATATATATTTTAGTTGCTTTTAAACGAAAACTGGGATTAAAACCAAAAAAGTAAAATAACATGTAACCGAACTGAAACTAAACCATATTTTAAATTGGTTCAAAAAATTTTAGCTTTTACAAAACAAAAAATTGAATAACCGAATCGTAAAGCTGAATGTCCACCCTACATATGAGTACATTTATTTTTGTATATATTTGAATCGACTCCATTTCATAATCAAAATTCTACAATAAAATACAAATACGTGAATTAAACTCTTATGATTTTTATATACAGAATTAAACGTGTTTAGTCACCACTCATTTATATATCTAGCTTAATCTTATAATTTGAAATTTAATATATAAATTATGTTTGTATATATGAAAGTCAACGATGAGAGGATTCTAACAATATATATTACATTAGTTGTTTTATTATGATCTAGTTAACTAGACCCCTTCAAGTTTGAATAATATATTAGCCGTTTTGAAGGAAAAAAAAACTATTATTTTGTATCATATTTGAATCGACTCCATTTCATAATCAAAACTCTATAATAAAATACAAATACATGAATAAAACTCTTATGACTTTTTTATATACAGAATCAAAATTCTATAATATATTTTATATACATGAATTAGACTCTTATGATTTTTTTATATACATAACTAAACGTGTTTAATCACAACTCATTTTCTATATCTAGCTTAATCTTATAATTTGAAATTTGATATATAGTTTATGTGTGTCATTTGCGTAACAGTCACGTGGCTTACCTCCTCTTCTTCTTCCTCTTCCATTTATGTGTCATCCCACAAACTTCACTCTCAAAAAAGGGAAAAAAAAAACAAAAATAACTTCTAAAAATAAAAAAAATCCTAGCCACCGTGAGGGTAATACCGTAATTTTCTGTTTCAACTCCTTTCACACGGCGTAGCTAGAGGGTAATTCCGTAAAATTAACAATATCCGGCGATGAATTAGATCCACTTTAGTGAATTTCACAAAAAAAACAAAAAACATGAAAACTAATCGCTGCGGCGGAGAGCACAGCCACCACGAGGCCTTGAAGTTTTCCAGTTTCTTCTTCATGCCGGAGCGTCCACGTGATTACCTTGTGCTTTTCACACGTTTCTCCGTCCTCACGTGCCTCATCGTCTCCGTCTCTTTGGTTCTTCACGCTACTTTTTCATCTCCTTCCGCACCTGACTATGGTCTTCGTTTTCCAGTTGTACCTCAGAAAGCAATAGCTCTCCCTCCCACCGGATCCGTCAGGCCGATTAATATCTCCCACATCCAATTCTGTATAGCCGGAGCAGCTGAGACATGGATCGATCGGAGCCAGTACACCTCATTGTGGTGGAGGAATTCCACTCGTGGCTTCGTCTGGCTTAATAGACCGATGACAATCCCTAAAAATCATTCCGATAGCCGTTTCTCGATCCCGGTTCGTGTTTCCGATCCAGGATGGACTCGATTCAAATTCTCCAGCTCAAGAGCTGCGGTTCGAATCGCTCGGATAATCTGGGATAGTTACCAGCTAAATCTACCGGATGTACGGTGGTTCGTAATGGGAGATGACGATACCGTCTTCTTCACCGATAATCTCGTGAAGGTTCTCTCAAAGTACGACCACGAGCAGATGTGGTACATCGGTGGAAACTCAGAGAGCGTCGAGCAAGATGTTATGCATTCGTACGACATGGCGTTTGGTGGTGGTGGTTTCGCTGTTAGTCGTCCATTAGCGGCACGTTTAGCCGCCGCTATGGACGGTTGTCTTCAACGGTATTTTTACTTCTACGGTTCAGATCAGAGAATCGCGGCTTGCGTTAGCGAAATCGGCGTTCCGTTCACCGAAGAACGCGGTTTTCACCAGGTACGTGTCATCTTCTCTGTTGGTTTGTTTTTTTTACACGTGTCGAAACCGTTTTTCGAAGCCCGACAAATTTAAAAGGTTAGATGCTGATCAGTGGATTCTCGCCACGTGGATTTTCTTAACTTCAAATTTTCTAATATAACTTTGATTTAAAAAAAGAGTCAAACGTAATTATCACTTAGTTAGTGCTAAGAAAAAGCATGTTTGAATATTAGTTTGATCGAATTACGTCGCAAAATTATTAACCAAATAAAGGAATATATAGTCTTTCGATTATCGACATTTGTACCTATATGTTAATTATTTAATCAAGTTAAGCTGACAGTTTAATTGTTTCAGATGAATCATCCTCGGCAGTTTTTATTTTCTCTGTTACAAAACAAAAATATATTTTTAAGGATTGTTCTTGTTGTGTGGTCCATTAATGTGGCAAAAAAAAAATAAGATTTTTGAACTTTCGTGGCTGTAATTTATTGCTGGAGCACATGATTCTGCCATGTTAGGATACAAAAGCTTTTAATTAACTTTATGTAATTAGCATGTTCAATGTATTGTTTCAGCTTAGATCTTATTGTTAATCATATCTCTGTTTCTTAAATATTTATGTTTATTCTTTAACTCTCAAATGCGTGTCATTATCATTACAATCACGTGCTGTGTCTCATGGGAAAATTGAGTACCTGCCTCTGTTTTAGACCGGTCTATTATTTAAAGTCAGAAAATCTATTACCCATTTTAGGTATTTTGAGTTGTGAATTTGGATATATATGATAAGCCATTTGTGTTTTATATACATTTAAGTGTGCTTGGGGATAATAACAGTCTTTATTGTGTTATATTGCAGCTTGATATAAGAGGAGATCCATTTGGGTTTTTAGCTGCGCATCCATTAGCACCACTTGTATCGCTACATCACTTAGTTTACTTAGACCCAATGTTCCCTAACCAAAACCCAATTGAATCTTTGAAAACCCTTATGAAACCTTATACTTTAGACCCGAATCGAATACTTCAACAAATAAATTGCCATGACCGCAAAGGTCAATGGTCCATATCCATCTCTTGGGGATACTCCATTCAGATTTACACTTATTTGTTGACTGCTAAAGAGCTTGAGACACCGTTACAAACCTTCAAAACTTGGCGATCTTGGAGCGATGGACCTTTCACGTTCAACACACGGCCTTTGGGAGCTGACCCTTGTGAGCGTCCAGTCACTTATTTCATCGATGGTGCAGAGGATGTGCGAGATAGTGGGACCAAAACTTGGTATAGCTTAGCCGATAAGAATTATGGTCATTGCGAGAAGAATAATCATTCTCCTATAAACAAAGTGAAGAGGATATTAGTGACTTCAATGAAAATGGATCCTGAGTATTGGAACAAGGTTTGTATGTTAATCTTTCTCATATTGAATTAACATTTCTGAATGAGTTTAGGTTTTGAAGGTTTCTTCTTTACATTTGTCTTCTTTGTTGACAGGCTCCAAGGAGACAATGTTGTGAGGTGATGGAAGGAGGAAGAAGAAATGAGAAAGAAATGTTGATAAGGATTAGAAAGTGCAGAACTTCAGAGAAGATATAAAAAAAGGTTTATTTTTTAATTAGAGAGATATTTACAGAGTATTTGCACATAGAAATTTAGATTCGATTATAGTTGATGTTTCTGAATTTCTTCAGTTCCTAGTACCACGAAATGATGATTTTTCTCTATTGATATCAGGACTCTTTCGTATTTAATACATGTAAACATAATTTTGTATTATTAGTCGAAATAATTTGGAATTCAGACCCGAAACTACATAGATATGCATACATGGGGGTAAATATTTAGTTCCCTCCAGTCTAATTTAAATGGTTTTTAATTATGTCTGTGATTAGTGAACTATGTTTTCATTAAAAAATAATAATTAAACACGTCTATTGTTGTTAACTTTGTCAATCTCATAAGAGCACATGATAAATGGCTCTTCTTGATTAATTCTTTCAATGTTAAGTGTTGGAATTAAAATTTTGACATGTGATAATTATTAATATTCTGCCATTCCGGCGATGTGAAAATTTTGTAACGGACACTTAGTTATCAAATTTAAATATATTTTGAATAAGAAATGAAAATGTAAAGAATGATATAGAACATGTAAAACACATAATTTAATATTTTTTCGATTTCACATTTGTAACTTAAAACGCAATTTTAAACGCGATTCGGAGCCATAAAGTCTTAGACATTACTATCTTTATCTCTAAACTAACAGACACAGTTTTTCTGTTAAAAGTTTCATCTTCACTCACGAGGATACATATACTTGTTCAGGGAATATGACATAAAAAGCCAAGCAATGTTAGTTGCTAAATGAGAGTCAGGTTTGAAACTAGAAATTCATGTTTTAAAAGCAATTCTAATGTGGATAGACTTTCAAAAAGTTCTTCCTTATTTCTACAACTCAGAAGGTTAGACTACCTTACAAATTTGGTAAGTAGCCTCATCTGCCACCCGACAACAGCCAGCATGAATAACCTTGAGATTGCTCGCGTGTTCACCATTATTAATCCAACCATGCCCCTACCTGAAACCTTCAATATCCAGTACCAAGATGGGAAAGTTGTGAGAATCATGGTCTCAAGCCCATGACTCCCACCCATCTGCTCCTTGTGTCAAGGAGTTTGTCACACTCAGAGAAAATGTTATTATGCCTCTCTTACGTGCTCCCTATGTAACTCCTCTAGTTACTCCATGACCGATTGGTCCAAATCAAACAACCAACTGGTCACAGACAAAACAACTGTTATCTTTGAGAAAAAAAGACCGACTAAACAATGGAAAAAAAAAAGAATCTTCATCAGCAGCATTGAAAATCCAAGAGCTATCCGTTGATCCCTCTATATCCATTGATCTCGACTTGGACAACTCCTTGGCGCAACAAATTGAACATTCTGTGGTTCAACATTCCGTCACCACAACTGCCTCAACATCTCGTGATCCTACCTCCCCTCATCAAGGTGACTCTTCATCCTTGGAACAAAGTGACTCCAGCCACAGCTCCATCACAGATAAATATCCTCAAAGGATCCTGAAGCATCCGGTTTCAGTACTGCCCAGTCAAGTAAATCCAAAAAGTTTCTCGCAAAGAAAGTTTCAAATCTTAGTAAAAAATATAATTTTGCGCAGGAAATTCGCCAATCGAAAGCTTCAGGGAAAAGCATCGCCTCTCGTGAAAGAGATCCTACAAGACCTGCTAAATACCTTGTTGTGAACCAATCTTTTTCGACCGGGGAAAAAGCTCCAAAACTACTTTTTAATTATGATGCATATAAACTTTTTTGTTGGAATGTAAGAGGTCTAAATGCCTCAATAAAGCGAAGAAGTCTTAAGAACTGGCTTAAATACTCTAAAGCCCTTTTTGGTAGCTTTATAGAAACAAAAGTCAAGATTTAGAATTTCCGGAATTACATCAGCGACATTTTTCTTGGTTGGGAAGCATATCACAACTATGAGTACTCTAGTTTGGGAAGAATACTCATTGTCTGGCATCCTTCTATCCGGTTTCCAATTCGCTTCAAGTCGGATCAGATCATTTGTTGTTCTGTCCAACTTTCCCACGAGGCATCAGACATAATAGCCTCCTTCATGTACGTAAGGACTACAAAAACAAAAGACGCAATCTTTGGAAGGATCTCTATGATCTTACCTTAAATCAGTGTGTTCAAGGGAAACCGCATCTTCTGTTGGGAGACTTTAATCAGACTATGAATCCTGAGGACAGCTCCACCAGCAGCTCTCGTATCTCGAAGGGAATGAAATATTTCAGGGACTGCCAAGCATATACAAAACTGATAGACCTGCCGGCTAGAGGCTCCCACTTCACCTGGTGGAACAAAAAAGAGGATAATTCACAAGCCCGAAAACTAGACAGAGTGCTAGCAAATGATTCATGGCTCCTTCGGTTCCCTCTGTCTTTTTCTTATTTTGCTGAACCTGACTTTTCTGATCATACACCTTGTTGTATGTCTTTTGGCAGGTCCCAGAATAGTAAGAGAAAATCATTCAAAATTTCCATTTGTTCCTCAACCATCCTTCCTTCATCCTGATGGTCAGAGAAGCTTGGGACTCTCTCACAGTCCAGGGAACATGCATGTTTGTACTCATCAAAAAGCTCAAAATCTTTAAAAAATGCATCAAGGATTTTTACAAAGAGAACTTCTCAGGAATTGAACGTAGGTTCCAGATAGCCTATAAGTCACTCTTTCAAATTCAATCAAGTCTTCTGGAGTAACCTGAGTCAAGTCTTGTGTTGGAGGAAAATAAGGCTTTTGCTTCTTGGACGTCTCTTGCTCTTGCAGAAGAGAAATTTCTAAACCAAAGAGCTCGCATTAACTGGATTTATACAGGGGATGAGAATACAACTTATTTTCCATAGAGTAGTTGCGGCTAGAAGATCAGCTAATCAAATTCAATACTTGATTGAGGAAGAGGGATTAAAAATTGAGGACCAGGATAAAATTGAGGAATATTGTGTAGACTATTACAAGAAACTCATTGGTTATGGAAATAAAAGCATTATACAAGTAGAAAAACTTCAGGTTCACTCTCTTTCCACCAACTTTTTCCCTTCTGAAATTGCTAGGTTGCTGAAGACAACGGTCTTCTCAGTGGAGGTCAAATCAATTCTCTTCTCTCTCCCTTTAAATAAGTCTCTAGGCCTTGATGGTTACACGGTGGAATTCTTTAAAGCCTCCTGGGACTTTATGGGTCATGCTTTTACGTCAGCCATCCAAGAATTTTTTACATCAACTCAGCTGCTAAAACAAATTAATAGCACGACATTTACTCTTATCCCAAAGAAGCTACACGCACAAAAAAATTGGTGACTTTAGACTCATATCTTGATGAAACCTTCTCTACAAGGTCATCTAAAAGATCATAGCCAATAGATTAAAGCTTATTCTCTCATAATTCATCTCCTCCTCGCAATCAACCTTTGTTAAAGATCGACTAATGCTGAAAAACATTATACTAGCCTCTGAATTAGTGCATGGATTTGATCAACACCATATTTCTAAAAGAGGCCTTCTAAAGGTTGATTTACAAAAGGCTTTTGATTTAAAAAAGGCTTTTGATTCTCTGCAGTGGGACTTCATCATAGAAACTCTTAAAGCTGCCAATCTGCCCCCAAAGTTCATCACATGAATTCACTAGTGCATATCAACGACAAGCTTCTCCATCAATGTAAATAGTTCCTTATGTGGTTACTCATAGTATGATTTTTACGTTCAATTCCTATTATACTATCATGTCATTGTATTGTAATAGGTTGTCAATCCAATTAGGTGTAGTTATTAACCACTCTAGATGCAATCATGTCTATTAATTCAAGCCAAAAAAGAGAAAATGGTACTAAAATGCAATTAAAGGAAACATTTCCTTAGGATATGGGTAATTGATTAGTGATCCCCCTTGATATACCTAGATGCCTAACATACCTCAAACAAGAGCTAATCCCTAGACAACAGATTTAGAAACAATCATATTCAATCTCTTGATAGATGATCTCAAACTAAGCAATATCCAGACCTAACTCTCGTTAACAGAACACTACCTAGCAGACATGAAGAAACAATATGTTCAAGTCAATAAACACCCTAAATAACCAATCTCTTGGGTTAGGAATGTAAATCTCTGAAATCACCTTGTTCAAACATTTCATCAAACACTTTTTGGGTGAGAAAATGCCCAAGATCATATTTCAATTGATCAGAGAGAAATAATAATTAAGAACAATGAAACATAAGTGATATATGAATAATCAAGCTTAAACATCTAGGAGAAACAAGGGTTCAACACTAATCTACCCCATCCTCATAAACCTGGGAAACTACTCACTACTCATGGTGATCATGAAATCAAAAAACCCAGAAAATGAAACTACTAAAAGAATCATCAGGATCAAAGGTCAAACTCTTAAGAACAGTAAGAACAGGAAACCAGAAAATGATGATCAAAACTGCAAGAACAAAAACCCAGAAAATTGCAAGAACAAAACCCAGAAAACAGTGATCAAAACCAGAAAATAAAGTGAAAGATCAACATGCACCAAATATTCGTGATCCTAGAGCTAAAACATACATAAATCAGAATAAATCAGAAACAAAAACTTAATTAAATGAAAAATATTGGTTTGATCAACATAAACATTCAAAAGCAAAAACATAGAGAAAAACCTAAAATAAGAACATAAAATAAAGCTCAAAAAAACATAAAATACACCATAGGTTCAAATGGAGGCGTATTTAGTGTTTATATAGTGATTTAGGAAAAACCCTAAACCACTTAAAGACAAACAATTAACATTAATGTGGTTCAGCTTGATCTGTGAAGAAATCTGGCTCGAGCACGTTGAGGTCGAGTTGAGATCGAGTCAGGGTGATCTCGTGGTCGAGTCGGGTTGGTTTGGGGTCATCGAGTCGAGATTTCCATGATCGAGTCGGTTGGGTAAATTCATGGTCGAGTCGGCATAGGCCATGATCGAGTCGAGCCAAGTATGTGATCGAGTTAGGCTCGATGAAGAGGCCAAGTCGAGTGGTCGAGTTGGACTCGAGGTGACATCGAGTTGGGTTTCAGGCTGGTCAAGTTGGCTCGGCCTTGAAAACTTGGCTCGATGATCGAGCTCGATGAAGATGGCCGAGTGATCGAGCCGGCCTTGATCTAGTTGGGATCGGGCTCGATAAGGTTGGCTCGAAAAGGACTTAGCTTTGTCGAGTCCGACTTGTCCGTTTCTTCTGGTAGAGTCCGGCTTGGAGTTGGGTTTTCTTTCTCTTTCTCCAAATTTGCAATGATGTTCCGAAAACTCCCTAAGTACCTGAAATATCTCCAAAATGCACATGTATGTGAATTCTAATGTATAATTACCTAAAAATATGAACTTACTTAAAAAGGTCTATGAATGCAACATATTGACATCTAAATGAACCTAAAACGATGGTAAATTACTTTCTAAAACATGTAAAATGTAGAGACATCAGTTACTTAAAGGGGTGTAAGGGGGTGAGGCAAGGGGATCCCATATCCCCTTACCTGTTTATCATTGCTATGGAATTTTTAAACAATCTTATAAAAGAAAAATTCAACTCTAGTTCAATCCAATTTCATCCCAAAGCTAAGGCGCAAAAAATCTCCCATCTAGATTTTGCCGACGATCTCACGATTTTTACGATTCAATCACTTCTTCACTGGGGATTTTGGACACACTAGACTCTTTCCACAGGATCTCCGGTCTAAAAATAAACAAGGCCAAATAGGCTCTCTACACGGTGGGTGTATCACCGGAGAATATTCTTGTTGTAGACGCTTTCGGTATCTCTAGGGGAAGCTTCCCTTTCAGATACCTTGGTTTTTCACTGATGACCAAAAAAGCTAAAACATGCTGAATATTCCCCTCTTGTTGACTCTCTTGTTAATCTATTTAATCACTTAACCACTAAAATTCCATCTTTTGCAGGAAAGTTACAACTTTTTTCATCGGTCATATGCAACACCCTAAATATTGGATGCAATGCTTTCTAATTCCAAAAGAATGCTTAAAACAAATAGAGTCTATGTGTTGTCGTTTCCTCTGGAAATGAGATACTTATAAAAAAGGAAGAGCTAAAGTCAACTGAAATCAAATCTGTATACCAAAAAAGGAAGGGGGCCTCGGCCTCAAGAACTTCACAATATGGAACAAAGTTTTGAAGCTAAAGCTTATTTGGTTCTTGGCCTCCAAAAAGGAATCCTTATGGGCGAATTGGAATATTAAAAGTTGTCTTAAAAATAACTTCATATGGCAGGTTTCAGTATGATTGACATATTCATGGAATTGGCAATCCATCCTCAGCCTAAGACCACTTGCTAAAGGAATCGTTACATGTGCAGTGGGAGATGGGAAATCAACAAGTTTCTGGTATGATTCTTGGCACTCTTATGGTCTTTTTTATTGATTTAGTTGGCATATTTGCTTCATTGCATGTGGGAATCCCAGTGGAAGCAACTGGTAATAGAAGCCACGAGAGGCGTTTGATGGAGGCTCTCGTCGGCCCGTACATCGGCTACTGGTCTTCAACAGATTCACCATCTTCTGTAATTGAGTCTTATCCCTTCTGAATCTCAGGGTAGGGATTTTTACTCGTGGTGCTCACAGAGCCGCAGATTCTCCACCTCTCGCACTTGGAAAACGCTAAGACCCCCCAAGCCCTAAGTAACCTTGGGCCTCGCGAGTGTGGTTTAGTGGACATGTACCTAAGAATGCGTTTAAGTTTTGGCTTCTCCAACTTGACAGATTACCACTTAGATCCAAACTCCAGGCATGGAATCTGATTCAAGATGCCACTTTCCACTTTGTACGCAATGCGAAAGAAGAGATCATATACTCTTCTATTTTCCCTTTAGCTCAACAGTATGGTCTCGCATTCTTCCCATATTGTAGTATCCATGAGCCTCATTTGCAATTTGGAGCTCTCTTATGACTGGCTACATCGCGCTCTCGGGCCCCCTTGATCCTTAAACATCTTACAACACAAGCAACTGCCTATCTCCTTTGTAAAGAAAGAAATACAATTGCCCATAACAGACCAACTAATACGCTTGCAGTTATTTTCTCGTTAGAGACAGATGCATAAAAGACTGCATTCTCTCAAGAATTTACGAGGACCCTTACTCATAATGCTTTGTCTCTAGCTCCTGCCGGGCTAATGGACCGTTGAACTTTTGATGTATTCCATAAATCTTTCGATTGTTTCTTAAAGGCTTTTTACTTTTTTAGGTCTATAGAAATAGATTTTAACTCTTCGTTAAATTGTAAAAACGTTCCGATTTTTGGTATAGAATTCACATTTTATCAAAAAAGTAATAAGAGAAAGACAAACACGAGAGATTTATAAAAGGGCAATTTTTTGAAAATGCCATAATGGCAGCATAAGCTACCCAAAAATACCATAAAAGTTCA
The DNA here is from genome assembly GCA_900406425.1 of Iberis pinnata. NCBI lineage: Eukaryota > Viridiplantae > Streptophyta > Magnoliopsida > Brassicales > Brassicaceae > Iberis > Iberis pinnata. Next base: position 16,050 of record OVBE01007915.1, read on the forward strand.
ATATTTCTTCCAATACCAAAATAAAGTGGTATTGTGGTAGATGGGAGTTTACAAATGTGCCCCTTACCCAATGAGTTGTAATTTGGGTCAGAAAAAGAAAAGCTAAGATGGAGAGACAAGATGTGACTAGCATTTATTACTAATTAATGTTATTAATTAGTAATAACTAATGGAAAATTGAAGATTGTTGTCATAAAAATATCACTTTGGTGGACAAAGATGAATGAAATCAAATACGTCTATGAGCCTTGGCAATTTGTAAAACCTCTATTTAAAAAAAAATGTATGTTTTTGGAATAAGTAATGGACAAATTCGTCCACATATTTTACTGATGGAAAAAATTATTATGCGATGAACAAAAATTTTGATATGATTGACAATATTATGGATAATTTGTCTATATAATAACTCGAGTAAATATATTATAAATTTTCTAGTGGACATGTTTTTGTTAAACCAATTGATGAGTCGAAATCTATAAAATGAATAACAAGAAACTTCCAAATGGACAACATTAAGTGGTCTACCATCTCCATCACTCCCACTAGATGTATTCTTGTCCATGTTCACTTGATGGTCAATAATTAAATTAGTAAGATTTTAATGTCCTAAAAAGACATGAAATTTAATCGTATGGAAAACCTATTCTAGAAAAAGACATCATGGACATATTTATTTAAAAGCAAAAAGTATCACATCATCTGTGGACAATTTTACCTCAAAGTCTTTTCTCTCACAAACGTGTCCCTCACAAACGTGTCCCTCGCAAACGACGTCGTGGAAAAATGTGAATAACTTTACCTCAAAGTCTTGGCTCTCACAAACATGTCCCTCGCAAACGAAGTCGTTGACAACCTATTGAAGGACAAATGTGAACATAATTTGATTACCAACCACCACCACCTCCACTTCTTCCTCTGTAACCACCATCACCTCCTCCGTAGCCACCTCCATCACGACGACCACCACCTTCATTGTATCGATCGCTGCTTCCTTCGTATCCACCATCACCACCACGGTAACTACTGCCACCACGTCCTCTTTTTCAACCATCTCTTCTTCTAGATTGATGAAACTTAAAAAGTAGAAATGATAAAGAAAAAGAAAAAAAAAGATTGAAATCGAGTAGAAGAATTTGATGAAGAGATAATATTTTGTTGAAGAGAGAAGGTGATTCTTCAAGAGAGAATGTGATTGTTGAAGAGATAATATGATTTTTCTTAGTGGAGAGGAGAGAGTAAAGATGAGAGGAGAGATGATATAAAATTGAGAAGAGTGTTTGATTAGATTTTATATTTAAATAAAAAAGAAACAAAAAATTGAGGAAATTGAACATAAGGGTAGAATTGTCTTTTGGCATAGAACAATATGGTATTGCATAAAAGAAATGGACATAATGGTACTCTTGGTAATTATGTGTGCATTTTATAGTACTCTAAGTAATTTGTGAAAGTTCTTAAATTTACAGAGACAATTGAAAGAACAAAAATATATGAGCACACACAAGAATTAACGAGGTTCGGCAATATGCCTACGTCCTCAACCCAACCACTTTATTAAGAACCACTTAAACAATCTTACAGATCTGTTTAATCAGATTTATTTCGATGACAAGAACTCTTGACCCGACACTGACCATTTCCTAATCTACCTTGTCTCACGCACACTAACAGGTGTGTAACACACTCGTGTTTCACTCACCAGAGAAAACCCAAGCGCTCTAAACTTCTCTCACGGCAAACTCTCTGTTTTTTTTCTTTTTCTCAGAAAGCGATAAAATCCTAGGTTAACCTAACCTCCCTTTTTATACTTGCTTAGATCTCTAATATAT